>JBAMJV010004202.1:0-44133 GCA_037951105.1 Echinarachnius parma
CATCTTGCGGAGCCTTGCGCACGGTTGCGAAATACAGTACTAGCTAGTGTTATGCAAGTGCGCACAAACAAAGTGGAAATAACAAATGAATACATTCACCAATAATTCAAAGAGAATAAGATACAATCACATATGAGAAATGTTTAACAAACAACAAACAAACGAATTGTGTAAATGTACCCTTATATACAGAGACTAAGACACAACTATTGCTAGTATGGAGGCGTAGGACCATCTGTACATGGATAGTTAATAGCATATTACATTTTGAATAGTGCAATAAACCATGATTGAATTAAACATGCTCATATACTAAGTATTGCCAATAGTGGACATTCATCACCCACGTAGTAATACGACTCGGGTGTAGGGCATTTCAAACAGCGCCGCCTCATACATCCACATGCACGACATATATTAAAAATATCACCCTAAAGAGATAGTTGAGTTTTGTGTCAAAACTGAATTGTAACCAAAGCACTGCAACCATTACATTACAAAACTAATAGTTATAACTCCCATAATCTCGAAAGGTATACACAACTACAACGATACTAGTTAATAAACCTGTATCATTTAAAAAAGGCCGTAAGAAAGTCAAAAGGGGCGCTCTCTAAAAACTCCCTATGTGTTTCAACAATTTTTCGTACAAAATCGCGGCATGTGATTGTTTTGATTAAATAATGATTAAATAGAGATATCATCAACAACTATTTAAAAACCTCTTTGATTTTGTGTCGAAAGATAGTGTATAAGCATTTTATGTATTTTAGTACGAGTCAAGTTTCGTCTGGCTAGACGAATATATAAATAACCTATATTTAAAATCAAATCTATTACAACCTATGAAGGCATTCGAAAGGGAATTATTCCTCATATCACATGTTTTATTAATGAACTTTCAAATGGATTAAAACCAACCTTTACATTTTGTTCGGGAAGTACCAATACTCCAAGTGTACACTTGAGTATCACTTCATAAATTGCCCAGTCCGCTGATTGATAATTATCCATCATAAGAATATCACCAAATGATGATGTCCCGATTTTGTTTGAAGATCTAGAATATATTTCAATTCTTCTATTATTGAATTAGGGATAAGCCAAATACAGTCATTGCGCTGATGGTGAAAATGAGACGATTTATTTCTGAACAATAACACTCTACCAAAACGTTCTAATAATACAGAACGGTCAGACGTATTCAGTTGTTGTGGTTGTTCGCATTTAATCTCAGTTGGACACTAAACTGGGGCAATAAAGGCTATTATGTATGTTGTGTATACAATGTCAGACGGATAATCAGGCTCCACGAACTGAACGGTTTCCACTAGATTACCTACCTAAATCTCACTTTTCTCTTTTCCCTACATTTTTTTCTAATTGTTAACTGTATTCAATAATCTCGACGGAAGTCTTATATTATTGTTTTGTGATGATTATTATTCACGTGTGGTTCCTTACCCTGTAAAGCCATCAACATAATAGCTTTCTTCCCAACAGGCACTATATCCCCTTTTCAACTTTCGAGGAAAATAGGTTCCTTTGCCCTCAATTTGCACACGTTGGCTATGGGAATATGAAAATTGAACTTTCTATATATTTTGATTTTGAATGTGAGTCATTTGTCGTTAAAATATTGATTCATAGATAAGCTACGTAGCTTATTAAATGTAGATAGATCCTTTAACTCAATTAGTAAAGTGGATTTTACGGCTTTTGGAACTGAGCTCTTCATATGGACAAGAAAACTACATTACCTCCATTTAACTCGTTGCGTGACAAAACTTTTATTTTTATATTTGTGTGTTTTATATGAAAAAATCAAGGCAAACACAATATTACAAGTTATTAAGCATGATAAGAGAACAAACATTACTAAACAAATACTATATCTACAATAGATTAGGATAAATCAATTTTAAAATATATAATATATATATAATAAAAGGCAGCGTTGACAAAACCCTATTGTATTATCATTCGAGTAAAGAGCCAAGGTTTTTGCTACAGTCGTACAAGATCGTTTGCGTTTCACAAGTTTTCACATGTAGAATGTACACTACAGTATGCTGAACTCATCGCACTTAAATGTTATGATTGTTCTATAGTACAACACTATCACACTGTGGATACATGATGAGTACACTGTGTGTTCATTATATATAGCGACAGAACACTGTTTATGCATACTGTGAGCACTCAGTGTGTATTGTAACGCCTATGTATCTGAAATATGTCGTATTATTGTAATTCGGAGAATTAAACATTTTGCGTTCTCTTTGTGAGTTGGGTTGGAGTTAGAAAGACGATTGGAAGATAAACGACAGATATTATATTCATGAGAAGAAAACCACGATATTAAATGTCTGTCATCTACTACGGGTCATATCCAGGTCTCTGATGCTGACCACCGCAGGGAAAACTGAATCTGTGTTGTGTACGTATGTATGTATGTATGTGTGTATATGGTTGTCTTAGGAGAGTAATGTATGTATGGGTGTATGTACTGTATGTATGGGTGCATGCATGTGGGTGGTATGGGTGTATGTATGGGTGTATTCACGTATGTATGCATGTATGTATGGTTGTATGTATGTTTGTATGTGTGTTTTACTGTGTGTGATTTCTGTACGTGGTTCCATCATCAATCCGAATAGGTCCATCGGTCCATATAAACAACTTTATGTCTGTTATCTGTTTGGGTTTTGGGGTTATGACGCAGTTGCGGTACTAAGGAGAAGCAGTGGGGGAGGTGGCAAGGGGGTAGGAGCCCCCCCCCCCCCCCCCCCCCTCCCCACCCTTATTTAGGAAGTTAAGTTTCCCTTACCTCCCATTGGAGGATATCATTAAAGAAATGTAGATGCGTACACGATTTGTATTCTCGGTACCATTTGGGAATTCTGGCGGTCGTCCCAAGGGGAACATTGCCCTCCTTTGCCCCCCACCAGCGCCCCCACCAGCGCCCCCCCCCCTCCCTACCGCACCCCGCCCCTCCGCCAGTCTAAGATGACCCTAACTATGCCGGTACGCGATTGTTTTGACGAGGATTCGTCTTGATCGCAGCCTGGCCTTGAACATGTTGAAAGAAAGAAAGAAAAAAAGAAAAGAATGTGGATAAAGAAAGAAAAAAGGTCAGAAGAAGATAAATAATGATGAGGCCGAGAATCATCCAAGAGAGAGGGAGAGAGAGGCGAGGGAAGGAGAGGGGGAGAGTATAAGAGAATGTAAGAGACTATTAAGAAACTGAGTGATATGCGGTGAGAAAAAAGGAAATAAGCATAGACAGAAAAAAGAAGGGTTATAGAGAGAAGAAAATGTAGAACATAGAGAGACGGGGAAATGTGAATATAGAGAGAATTGATAAGAGAGAAGGGACAGAGGTGGAGAGAGGGGAAGGGGAAAGCTATGGAGATAAAATGATTTGAAGTGACAGGAGAAGGGGGCTGAAATAGTAACAGAGAGAGGGGTCGTGAAGTGAGATAGAGGAGGGGGTATTTTTATATCGATGCTTATGATCCTGTATCGCTTGTGCTCTGGTACTGTTCGATGTCGATTATCGCATAAATAAACTTCGATCACAGTGCGAAGTAGATAGAGGGGGGGATAGGCGAGAAGAGAATGTGAAGATACAAGTGGCCACGCGCCACTCCGCGACGCCGTGCGTCTGGGCAATTATGATCATGTATAACAGTAATCGTTTGTGCTCTGGAACTGTTCGATGTTGCGTATTATCGCATAAATAAACTTCGATCACAGTGCGAAGTAGATAGAGGGGGGGGGGGGGGGGGAGGATAGGCGAGACGAGGAATATGAAGACACAAGTGGCCACGCGCCACTCCGCGACGCCGTGCGTCTGAGCACTATGATCCTGTATACAGTAATCGTTTGTGCTCTGGAACTGTTCGATGTGCGTATTATCTGCATAAATAAACCTTCGATCACAGTGCGAAGGAGATAGAGGGGGAGATATAATATGAAGAGGAATATGAAGATACAAGTGGCCACGCCGCGACGCCGTGCGTGTGGGCATTATGATCATGTATAACAGTAATCGTTTTGGGCTCTGGAACTGTTCGATGTGCGGTATTATCGCATAAATAAACATCGATCACAGTGCGAAGGAGATAGAGGGGGAGATATAATATGAAGAGGAATATGAAGATACAAGTGGCCACGCCGCGACGCCGTGCGTGTGGGCATTATGATCATGTATACAGTAAATCGTTTGTGCTCTGGAACTGTTCGATGTGCGTATTATCGCATAAATAAACTTCGATCACAGTGCGAAGGAGATAGAGGGGGAGATATAATATGAAGAGGAATATGAAGATACAAGTGCCACGCCGCGACGCCTGTGCGTGTGGGCTATTATGATCATGTATACAGTAATCGTTTGTGCTCTGGAACTGTTCGATGTGCGTATTATCGCATAAATAAACTTCGAGATCACAGTGCGAGAGAGATAGAGGGGAGATATAATATGAAGAGAATATGAAGATACAAGTGGCCACGCGCGACGCCGTGCGTGTGGGCATTATGATCATGTATACAGTAAATCGTTTGTGCTCTGGAACTGTTCGATGTGCGTATTATCGCATAAATAAACTTCGATCCAGTGCGAAGGAGATAGAGGGGGAGATATAATATGAAGAGGAATATTGAAGATACAAGTGGCCACGCGCCACTCCGCGACGTCATGAGCATGAGTAGTGGGCATAATTATGATCATGTAGGTAACAGTAATCGTGTTGTGCGCTGGAACTGTTCGATGTGCGTATTATCGCAAAAATAAACTTCGCTAACAGTGCGTACGAACCCAGGGATCGGTATTTAGAGCGCAATATGGAACTAGATGTCACCGAGGTTTGGATATATAAGCGTACATATGTCAAACACAAATTTCGACAGTTGGGTAAACCTATTTTCGTGGTTGATTTGAATCAAATAAACAAGTATTTCGTGTAAAAGCAAAACATGGCAAAAACTTTTTTTAAGGAAGTAAAATACTTCAAATCTGTTGAACAAGTTATGATGTAAAGAAAAGTTTCTCTTTTCATTCTTACTCCTCACAGACTATATGTGAAAAGGAATGGAATCTACTCGAAATTGATGTCTTGCATAATTACAATAAACCTAAATACAACCGTTCTTTATCTAAGATGAGAAAATACATATTTATAGACCCATTGGTAGCACTTGAATCGTGTACAGTATAGATTGCAAGGATTTGTTTTTAACTTGACAATATGGTACCAGTAGTTAAAAGTTAATGTCCTTGAATGGAGACAGATCAGTTTCTGGAAAAGACACGCGCATACCGGTATGTGTTCCTCTTCTAATTACGCTAAACCGTCGATTAACTATTCTAATTTCCGAAATGAATTGTGTACTCATAAACATCATTACATAATAGCGTAACAGTTGGTTAATTACAAACCTGTTAACCTGACACATAATGCGTATTGTACAGTAAAAATTGCACCATCTGGGTAACGGACACGTTACAACAGTGAGTAAGAAAACAACGATTTTTGACAAATTTGATAAGATTCGGAAAGTCCCAATGCAGGCGGTACAAACATGACAAATAGCGGTGGATGGCCTGCTGTAGCGGCCTGCCCATTGGCTTAATTACGTAATTTGCATCTGCGATCGCAGGTATAGGGATATAAACAATCTTGACTCTACAGAGAATGGGGGTCATGCATGGTCTCTTCGGATTCTCTTGGGCATATGTTGCAGGAGAAAGCATATAGCCTTCAAAAAGAACGATGATGCTGATTCACGGAGGATCGGAAGGTAGTCTCACACCTCAAAATGATTTTGAGAGAGTTATACAAACCTTTGTCCATTGAGGGTCAACCAGAACCAATCAGTTTGTAAGTGTATATGTGGTGTGTGTGTTGTGTGTGTTGGGGGGGGGGGGGGGGGGGGGTTTATACAAAAATCACAATGGAGAGAAGAAAAAAAACAAGTATTTAGTAACCAAGATGGTGAGATTCATGATTAAATGAAGAACATTTGACATACTATAGTGGGCCAAGCACGACGTTGTGCGTGCGGAGGATAGGATCCTGCATGTATACAGTTACTCGCCTGGCGGCTCTGGGAGTCTTTTCGATATGCGTGATTGTCTCATCGAACAGTTTTCCCGTGACCGGGATTAGGGCTCAGTGCCACAGGCATCCTTTAATCCATGTTTGAGTAAGCACACATAAAAGAGAAAACATTCGATATTTCAAAATTCGCAAAAGTAATATCATTATTGCAGTTTACTGAGTATTGATATTTTTCTAATTGCACTGTTTTACAATTGCAATTAATGCATTTAAGCAGCATGTGCCATTAACAAATCAAAAGTGATGGATTCAATCAGCATTGTTTCATAAACCATAACTAATGCATTCAGGCCACATGTGCTGTTTCACAACAATGTACAGGCATGCGCAAGTCTTATGACTTTTGAAAGTGGGGTCATTGATATTTAATCTGTCGTCATTCAGCCATGAAGTAATGGGTTATCTCTGATTTTCACACAAAATGTTCATAATTTCTGTAAAAATATTGTGGCAAAATTAGCAGCTTGATACAATTATCAGTTTATGAAATTATAAGCATTTGATTAGGGGGCGGTTTATAATAGATATATGAAAATAAGCGGCATGCCACGGCAGTACATGACTTATACATTTGATTGATGTTGTTCACTTACATAATTTTGGGGCTAGGGATCGCGAGGTAGTTCCCCCACTAAAGGGAAATGGAATTAAGAAATCCATAGAGACTCGGGCTTCCAATCATAGTGGTCCCGAGCTCGAAACTGATTGATGCCCCAGCATCTACATGACTATTCGCAATCTGCAATGGTAGTTTACTCTAGAAAGGATCTAGTAACTTTTGTGGTATGTGCAGAAAGTGATGAATGGTTGGTATATTGTGATTTGTGATTTGATTTGTCGCTGAGTATAGTGTGTACAATGTTCACGTTAAATGGATGTTATTTGGCTGTGTAATAGCGGCATAATGTAAAGTGATATTTGCTAACGCATTGCACCTCATTGAGCTTTGGGGGGTGGTTTCCCAAAGATCATAAGTTGAACTTTGCTCTAAGTTGGACGTATAAAGTATGAAAACCATTGTAGCCTTGGAATAAAATATATATTCAAAAGCAAAAAGTCAATTATTTCAGACTTGTTCATACATTTTACATCAAGATCATCAAATCTCCTTGATAATAGAAAATATTAATGATTTGAATCAACATTTTATGCCTTAACAAATATTACAAACAAAAATCAAAGAAACTAACGGCTTTCCATAGTTGTTAAGTTCGACTTGTTATTTTTTTTAAACATCCCCCCCCCCGCCCCAGATCAGTGCTGTTGGCACAGATTAATCTCGTTGTCGCCGTATAGCGGGCCAAAAGCGTAGGGGGAATGAATAAATTCAGCAGAGTTCTAAAACTAGACTAGGATAAACCTAGATACGCCGCTAGTTTTTGTTTTCGCCGTCATCAACTAGAGCAACGTTTGTGCATGCTAGAGGGGGAATTATTGGGTGCGCGCAAATGCACCGGGGTAAAACAAAATAATGGTGTCTATTTTAGGGACCCAACTCGGTTAAAAAATTAGAGTAGCAACATCGGGCCAATTCGTCAGGACCTATATTGAGAGGGTCATATCGCCCTTTTGGCTGCTGTCTTCATAGCGTGGGCGATACCGTCGGGGCCAGGGGCATGTAAATACTGTACTGCATTGTTATGTATATTTCTGTATTCTTATCATTTTGTTTTCACTTTTCGTCGCCAAATTTCATCAATTATGCTGGTTCGAAGGTAAAATTGTAGTTTGTATCTGGTTCACAGTCGTGAATATAGTTGTATTAGAAACTCCTGCAACTTTGCTACTACTTAGTGTTTTCATACGTATGGGATTATCATACATACAAATTGATACACACAAACACATATTCACCTGGACTACATACAACTTACAGAGAACTGTAAACATACCATTCTACATGACTAAAAATGATACGTAGAGAATGGATACCTGATAAAGAGAAAAAAAGAAAACATTTTACACCGACACAAATTTACTTTCTTTAAAAAGAATAATGTGTTATTGATTTTGCAATGTGAATGGGAAGTGATGTTATGATGTCCATGAAATCATTTGAATATGAAAAAGAGAAGTGGTTTAAAACTACGATATTTTATGGTCGCATTGTTAAATTCCACGATAGTCGAATCCCCAGCTGTAAAAGTCATCATTATAAATTGACCATTTTAGGAAAACAGTTATGCCCTATGAAAACGATCCACATTGCACGTTTCTGTAATTTTTCCATAATTTATTTATCACGACTAAGTGCAAATATATCACCCAGGCGGGAATACGATCATTAGAACGAGAGATAATAATTGGATTATCAATCAATCATCTCCTCATTAAGAGAGCAAAAAGGAAAAAAAAAAGAGGTAAGAGACACACAGACAGAGAAAGAGAGAGAGAGAGGGGAGGGGAAAGAAAGAAAGAGGGGAAAAGAAAAACAGAGAATTGCAGAAAGAGTGTGAATATAAGGGGCATACCTATGAAGAAGTGAATCATAGTAAAAAGTAGCGTACCTACGAAAAGGGGTAACTTCCTTTAAAATAATAACAGTTTGTATTGTTATTCAAAGTTACTGGCGCGTGATATATATAGCATGTTAAACTTTGTTTTCCCCCTACTTTCACGCACAATACATATTATGATAATGCCGCTATATACAAATATGACATTATTATTATAATAACTTGCTGCTTACAACCAGTTTAATCGCGGAGCAAGTGGTTCAGGTTGATGGTTTAACAATTGTATATAAAGACAAATAAAGACGGAATTGTTTATTTGCATATTTACTACGTTCACATCTAAGGCTGATTTGTGATGTGTCAAACGTCCCACCCCCCCCCCCCCCCCCCCCCCCCCCTCCCCCACCCCTCGCCCCCCCCCCCCCTCACCCTCCCAACTCCCCGGTCGAGAGGTTACTGGTTCGAATTTGATGTCACTGCATGTGTAAAGCCCAGCGCAGACAGAGCCGACTCGACCCGCTCCGACTGGTTTTCAGTCGGTTCGGCTCTGTATGCGTTGCCTCAGGAGTCCGACTTTGTCAGTCAGGAGCCAGTCGAGGCCGATGCAACATGTTGAATCGGCTCCGACTGAGCGAAACCGACTCTAGCCTGATGGAAAACCAGTCGGGTCGGATCGAGTCGGCTCCGTGTGCGCTGGGCTTTAGACCCAAATTCGACCGAAAACCAGTCTCTAAATTCCGCTCGACTGTCGGATGTATAATGGGGTAGAGTAAAAAGTCCGATATAAAAGTATACCCATGTAGAGCCGGTTATTTCTGAATAGACCCGAATGTCCTTCAATCAATTCTCATAGTTGCTCTCGGCCTGGGAATATCCAAGGGGATGTCCCCTGAATTTGGGAAATCTAATTAAAGGGAGTAAGTAACTATGTTGCAAAATAGGACGAATTGTTGTCTACATGTGTATTTATGTGATCTGATATGCCCACTGAGTGATGAGTGAACATTCCATGTTAAATGAATCTCATACAACGGAGTAATGAGCGAAATGCAAAGTGTTATTTGCAATTCTACAACTTTTTACACAATTGAAAATCTTCCAGAGAGACTTCCAATCCCAGCAATTCAATCATAAATATTTATATAACCATGATAACGAAAGAGAAATGCGGAAAACGGAAATCTGTGTCATGCTTCTAACGGTAATACGAATACAACAAGGTATGGGTTCTAAATATTATTTGTGGATTTTGACAAGGTTACTAGATCCCTTTAATATCCGCTCTCGATTAGGGTAGTTTCCCTGCAGAATCAGGACGTGATTTTCTGAGCATTACGTGCACCATCAACAATACATTTAATCCACATTGCACCTGCCCTCACAGCGTGATTAATACCAAAGACACTACAAGGGGAAGACTGGACACTTTGCGGATTTTGTGTAACGCTGAATTTCGTACATGGGGAAGGGCGCCCCCTAGCGTTGGGTAGGTAAACTTATTTTTGTTTTCGCGCGTAGCCATTGAAAACACAATAGGGAACTGGTAGTGAAGTATCAAATTCCTTCTTATTTTTGCTTTTTTATCTCAAAATGTACACCAAATATTAAAAGGAGTTTGTTTCTAAGAGTGTCTGTTTACAGGTGAAAATTTCCAAGAAATCTTTAATAGTAGACATGCAGAATCAACATTCACGTACAAGTTTCTTAATTTGCTTGCTGTTAAAAAAGAACTCGTGTACATCATCAGGATTGTTGCTGTTACCTGTGTCATGGTTTGAAATCAAAATAGTAACTTTTATTTGAATACCTCTTTTCTCTTTATATGAAGAATTGTTGTTAACAAGAGTGTCACATCCGAAACACAAGCATTTTGTTAACTGCGGCGCAAAAAATCCAAGTCAATTAAAGTCATGCAGGAAATCTGGTTCCTCTATTCACTTTCTTCTCCAAATTCGCAGATTAAAACATAATGTTCACTTCTCATTTTCTATGCAAAAAAATACAGAAAAAAAAAAAAAAAGGTTCGAGGATATGAAAATTTTCATCTTTGTTGACAAATTTTTTTCTCAAAAAGCAGAAATATAAAAAAAACAAGTGTGCCTTATGTCTGCATATATTTCAAGTTCATACGTCTAGTAATATAATCCTGATATCCACATGGACAGGAGTTAATTTCATTAATTTGTTGTCCCTAGTTTGATTTATAACATTTTCACATAAAAGTTCATATTTCATATTTATGTATCCATGGTGAATGAAATGAAATATCAGGATTTAGATTACTAGAAGTATGAACTTGAAATATATGCAGACATAAGGCACACTTGTTTTTTAATATTTCTGCTTTTTGAGCAAATTTGTCAACAAAGATGAACATTTTCAAATCCTCGAATCTTTTTTTTTTTTTTATTCTGTATTTTTTTGCATAGAAAATGAGAAGTGAACATTATGTTTTAATCTGCGAATTTGGAGAAGAAAGTGAAAAGAGGAACCAGATTTCCTGCACGACTTTAACTTGACTTGGATTTTTTGCGCCGCAGTTAACAAAATGTTTGTGTTTCGGATGTGACACTCTTGTTAACAACAATTCTTCATATAAAGAGAAAAGAGGTATTCAAATAAAAGTTACTATTTTGATTTCAAACCATGACACAGGTAACAGCAACAATCCTGATGATGTACACGAGTTCTTTTTTAACAGCAAGCAAATTAAGAAACTTGTACGTGAATGTTGATTCTGCATGTCTACTATTAAATATTTCTTGGAAATTTTCACCTGTAAACAGACAAACTTAGAAACAAACTCCTTTTAATATTTGGTGTACATTTTGAGATAAAAAAGCAAAAATAAGAAGGAATTTGATACTTCACTACCAGTTCCCTATTGTGTTTTCAATGGCTACGCGCGAAAACAACAAGTTTACCTACCTAACGCTAGGGGGCGCCCTTCCCCATGTACGAAATTCAGCGTTTCATTGATCACTGTACAAAACCGGCGCAGTGTCCAGTCTTCCCCTTGTAGTGTCTTTGTTAATACTAGTTTCCCGGTACATATCAGCGCGCATAGTTCACATCCACTGAAGGAGAGCTTAAATATATTGGGACGTCGATATTAGAGGGCGCTTCTAAGAGGCACACTCTGGGTGGTGATTTACCTTCTTAAAGTGGCCTACTAACGTTGTCAATATCAACCCAAATCACTTGGAGCGACCACATTTCTCTTGTACCTTGCTATTTGGCTTAAGCCCAGCGCAGACAGAGCCGACTCGACCCGATCCGACTGGTTTCAATCAGGCTAGGGTTGGGCCCGGTCGGTCGGAGCAGATTTATCTTGTTGAATCGGCCCCAACTGGCATCCGACTGTCTCTCGACTGGCAAAATGTGTGTCACGAGGCACTGAAAACTGAGCCGATCGGAATGACAACCAGTCGAGTCGGCTCTGTCTGCGCCGGGCATTAGAGTAACAGAACAATTAAATGGGTTTCGCTTTTTCAAATGTCTCCTTCATTGTGGAGATATTTTCGATTATGTAGTCAAAATTAATAGGGAATATATGATAACATATCTTACATCTCTTTTTTCACTAGTTTAACAGTGGTCCCTTTTTTATGAAACTATCACACAACATTCAGAAGAACGTAACAATAATATAGGTACAAATTGATGCAGATTCTCATTCATCCAGTCGAAGTAGATATTTCAAATTGTATAATTCAAAAATCTGGACAGACTTACTTGTAATCGTAAGTGCGACGTTTCGCCGAGAACTCTCAGCTTCATCTGGCAACCCGCCAAATTGGAGGGTGGTCTTTATACAGCTGTGTAGGAACCGGGAAAACGTCAGTCACGCACTGGTGCGTCGGTGCGTGACAAACGGCTCGGAATCTCTCGGACGGCCCTATCCCAGGCGTGGGATAAGTAGAATCGGAGTCCCCCCTTCTTGTTCAGCTTCGGCTGCTCTACTCTCTCCCAAATCGCTTCCTTGACTCCCCGTTCAAACCATCTGCCTTCTTTGTCCAAAATACGGTGTTAGGTGTAAACAGGAAGAATGCAATGAGTTCTACGTTGGCGAAACACAGCAATCTCTAAGAGCCCGTATGAACCAGCATAGGAGACCTAGCAGCGCAGACTACATACCACAATCGGCAGTCTTCACGCATTTAAAGGAAGCAAATCACTCCTTCGACACAAAAGAAGTTGTGATTTTGGATAAAGAAGGCAGATGGTTTGAACGGGGAGTCAAGGAAGCGATTTGGGAGAGAGTAGAGCAGCCGAAGCTGAACAAGAAGGGGGGACTCCGATTCTACTTATCCCACGCCTGGGATAGGGCCGTCCGAGAGATTCCGAGCCGTTTGTCACGCACCGACGCACCAGTGCGTGACTGACGTTTTCCCGGTTCCTACACAGCTGTATAAAGACCACCCTCCAATTTGGCGGGTTGCCAGATGAAGCTGAGAGTTCTCGGCGAAACGTCGCACTTACGATTACAAGTAAGTCTGTCCAGATTTTTGAATTATACAATTTGAAATATAATATAGGTACGTATATGATCATGATTGAACTTTCAAATATCACTTTCGGAAAAACATTAGGAAATTAGTGGAGTACTTGAGCAAGGGGCGACAGATAAGGGTAGCATATTTTGTCTATTAAATCTTATTTGAATACATTTTGTCCAGATGGTGTAGCTTGGAAACACACTTTTAGTGTTTTTAAAGAATGCCATGCGTGGGGAACATGTAACCTGTCTGTCCGAAAATCGTTACATCGTTTGCGCACTTTATACTTATATAGCACCAAGAAAGTGAGTATTTCGCACTGCCCACAATGCGTTCGCAAGATGGCACCGCGCATGTGATCTGATTCACGAAGCCGAACTACCTTTAATACGTGTCAAGAGAACTTTGTCACATCGTTATCAGATCGTGCTCTCTAAAGATAACATTCTCCGGACGTAAGCTATTTTTGTAAGATGTTTAATTGCGGTAAACATGTGCGCATGTTGTATTTTATCTCTGACTAGCAATTTGACGTCAATCTATCGGCACCTGCTCCCAGTTTTCTACTTAAAATGAAGGACAAAAATAGTTGTTTGTATTTCTTCTTGCTTGAAGATGTCATACGTTTCGTAAAGTGTGCTTTTTAGGGATAAAGTGTATCAAGAACTACACAAAATTGACTAAAGATTTAAAAACGGGTATCGCTACATTTTTGTTTCGATTATTGTGCTCCCAGCTGTAATACATGTATTTTTCATTATCTATTTGTTTATATAATAAAGACGGCTTATACTCTTGTATGTTTTACGACAGGTTTTGAAAGTTATTTTGTTTTGGTTTTTGTTAGTTATTTTGACCAATATTGACAGGATGTTGAAGCTCCATTAATATTTTACAAGAAAAAAATAATGAACATAATCTTTCGCACTGTCTATACATACTCAGTTACAATAATTGTTGAATGTAATGTATTTTGTTGAGAGTAAAGTTGGTCAAATATACGTCTATTCGTATAAACTTGGATTAAGAGTAAAGAATGTTACACAAGCTATATATAGAGAGAAATTAAATCAAAGAGAAATTTCCACATACTCTTCCACCACAATTGGTTCAACTGCTCCTAAATTTATCCACCTGGCCTCATGTTCTTGTGATCTGAATTTTGTCGGGTGACAGTCAGAAGGGCGTTATGTAAGATTTATTTTTTGGTGGTAAATTAAGTTATTCCAACTATCTTAACGGTGGAATCCGTTTCTATATGATGTAAATTTTCCAAATAAACATTATGTGTAATTTAGGAAATATTTATCAAAAGTAAAAGAGACCCATACTGGATTTCCATTTAAAATGATAATCTCCGAAGTACGAAATGTGACTTAACGCTCTTCTCCTTCTCAACCGACGGTTTTCTAGTCCAGCTAGCTCCTGGGCACTAGTTGTTGCGGACAGCGGCTCAAATGATTGTTATTCCTGGACAATCAGGGTCTGACCACTTGCAGGCCAATGGTGGCAGAAAAGGACAGACTTAATAACGAATATTGGTCGGCCCCCTGGGGCTGGCCTGAATATTATGCAAATGTTATGGCGCGGTTAATTGGTGAGGCGTTCGGCGACAGGGCAACATGCATGGTGAAATGAGGAAAGAAAGAAATAGGAAGGGGAGTGATAAGACAAGATATAAGGCGGACTTTTATTATAAAGTTGGTTCATTCTAGAAGGGGCTGAGAAGGGGGCAAAAAAATGGGCATGTTTCGAAGGACAGGGTCAATCTAGGCCCTAAATTAATTGATGTTACAGTCGCAACATGGGCCAAAAGGCTGAGAGGGTTGAGGAAGAACGAGAATCTCACAAAGGGGGACAACACCCCTTTAGACAACCCCTTCCCCCGACTGATGCTTCGGGAGAAAGGTCCAACGCCCCTCCAATCTGACCGTCCGACCTCATTCCACCTAATCCTATTTGGCGTGTCAATAACGTCGGTTGAGAAAGAGAAGGGTGCTAAGTTACTTTCTGTACTTTGAGGATAATCATGTTGAAAGTTTGGGAGCCTTATAGAAAACCGATATAACGGTGTTTTTAGTTTGTATGAATATTTCTAAAATTAGAAATGAATATTTTTGTATCTCATAGATGGCCCTGACCTACAACATGGTATAACTCAATTTAGCCCCAAATCAGATTAACGCCCTTCTCGCTCTCACCCGGTAAGTGTGACCTTCCGCGGGGTGAATTGAATCCCGCCGGAGATTCCGGTCAGGGATTCGTTGATACAGCAGGGTCCGTTGCACGAAAATGTACAATGCATCGACTCAAGCGGCAGTCGACAAGTATATGCACACTTGATTGGGTTTGAAGGGTAATTTACACTTAAACCCATGATGGGATTTCTTTTGTGAAACCGGGTTATGAATTTTGTTCGACAACCACTTGTAACGTGCAACTCGTGACAATCATTTAGCCTAATTACAAGGATGATTGACATTTCTACTTCTACTAGAGTAATCACTTGTCAAGGTTCGAATAAATGTTGACATGACACGTTACTAGAGGATGTTTCTGTATCAATAATGTATTTTACCTACTTTCCTTCGTGACGACGAGTTTCTACTTTACCAAGGAAACGAATGCCAACTTTACTTCGTATTCATTTATCGTAAATGAATGATTGTTGATTATATTACGAACATAGTAGGCCTAATGCATAAACAAATGAGATGTAAGCCATTGGAACGAAGAAATTTAACACAAAGATGAAAGAACTTCAAATTAACGTTATCGGTGGTAGATGTGAAACTAATGGTTTGTGAGAAATGTAAGTTTCCATGATTGTGTTTGAGCACATTGAACATTATAAACAACCATCTTCAAAAACCTATATCACGGCCCCTCCTACATTATCCTCACCACCCAAGCCCCCCCCCCCCCCCCCCCCCCCCCACCCACACACACACACACACACACACACACACACACAGACACACACACGCGCACACACTCACACACACACACACACACACACACACACACACACACACACACACACACGCACACACACGCACACACACGCACACACAAACACACACAGACACACATGCACACTAACACACACACACACACAAACACGCACACATACGCACACATGCACACACGCACAAAACACACACACACACACACAAACACGCACACACACAAACACAAAATCCAACCTTTGTATCATACCACAATTTCAAATGAAAGCTTAGTTGTAAGCTTAGTTGTAACATCAACCTACATCTGTCTAGAATAAGGTATTTATATCAAACTTTCTGTTCAATTTGTGTGCGTATTTACGTGGTTTTTGTTCTTGTTTTCGTTTTGCAGTTGTTACAGAAGTCGTAGAAAACTAAGGTTTTGATTAATCGATGAGAGAGATCCCTGGATTTGATATACCGATGTTCCTACCTGACATTTAAGTAATGGTAGTAATTTAGAGAAACAGTGATTACGTGTCTACGTGCCTGGTTTTTACAGCTATTTTTAAAGCCATAAACATTCCAGGAGAAAAGAAAAAAAGTCCGTAACGACCTTCCTAATACGCTTAATCACAAACGGCAAATCAAATTATTAGCCTAAAACTATGACGTCGTGAACATACTGAATTTCTCTGAGTTTTTTAAAATTCATAATTGGTAATTATAAAAAGAATCTATCTTCTCTGTCAATGTACAGTCCCACGTATACATATACATGTATGTGTAGCATTTCAGATATGTGTACGGGGCTTACGTCATAGACAGGTTCAAATGTTATTTCAGTAGTTGATTTCTTACATTTTGGTCTTTCAGTAGGTTTTTTTTCTTCTATTAAAAAATTATAGGCCTGATCGTGCCATCTTAAAATATGAAAAGCAGATTAAAATGCACATCACAAATTAATCAATCTTAATAGATTAGTACACTTAACTGCACTTTCAAGTTGGTTTTAGATCGAGTCTTGACATACATACTGTGTTGTGGTATTAATTTGTTCATATTAACGTCAATAACACTGATATTGCAGCCGTTTATTTTTTGGAAGATTTCCAAAAAACTGTCACTGAGCTTTAACGTCAAACCATATTTCTACCGACTAGGTATAACAAACAGGGACCGCGGAGAGGTTTGAAAGTGGAGGGCTGACCACATTTTAATTGTTATAATAATTGTTATTTTATGCTTATGTATTTTTTATTGTTTTAAGCCAAAAAAGTTGGGGGCTGCAGCCCCCAGCCCCCCGGTTCCGCGGCCCCTCACAAAGGCTTGATTCAATGAAGTATGAGGTCTGCCGGTTTGCATTTCTTTCAATATTTGTTTTTCTATCTGTTTCGCAGGTTCTATACGGATGTGATTGATAACTGAGCTTTTCTTCAATCGATAAGGAAGATCCCAGGGATTGTATTTGTCTTCTTCCATTTCTGTAATTATTAGCAAACTGAATAATGATCGTTATTTGGGGAGACATTTATTTTTTGCAAACTATGGGTAGTAATGCAGTCGTTCAGAGAGACGGGGATTGTAAACATGTTTATGAACCTGGTTTTGAAAGCTAATTTTCATGAAAACTATCGCGACCGGGCAAGGATGATAAGACTCGTGAAATAACAAAGATGACAACTGACATATCAAATCATTAGCCTACATTTATGGAGTGGTGCACATAGTAGATATTTTTCTTTTTAATGCGAGAGTGAATCGATAAAGAAATGATAAAGCACGCTCCTCTCCGTAATGTTCAGCCCCACGTATACACACTTGTGTATTATAATAGTCCTAATTGTTTGATGTATGTACCTGTATTGTGATCTTCTTCTGTTCTTAATTTGTCGTTCCTTTCTGTTTTGTCAGTGCTCCAGATATGGTTGATAACCGACGTTTCTTCAATCAAGGATAAAATTCCCAGGGGTTGGATTTGCCTCATCTATATGTCATGACATTAGTAGCAAACTGGTAATAATGATAGTTATCAAGAGAGACATATAATTTGTCTACGTGCGCAACGTTGATACTTTCAAACAATGGCTCATGAATATTTCATACGTGATAAATTCGTCCACATTTGCAGGTAAATTTCAATACCGAACGTTTTAGCATATTAATTATCCCCTATATGTCGACGCAATGTTACATTACATTATATGTTCTTGTAAACAGCAAGGGGTTTCAAAAATCAAAAACAGTTACCAATTTGGAGTTACGAATGGATTGTTCAAACTAGAACGTAGACTTGGTAATAACAGTAGTTTTGACCTTACTTTCGACTGGCGTAAATTTTGGATTGGTGCTAGAGACTACGTATGATACAGAATTGACAACGAAGGACAAATGAAGGACGGCGAAAAGAAGGGAGAAAAGGAGGGGGGTAGAGAGAGAGAGACGAGTCATTTCTGGTAGACAGACGCGATACATTCCTTGTGAAAAGCACACAACACCCACCCGCCTGTATAAACGTCACAGACGATTTTATCTTACTTCTGTCAATTGAAGAACATAGCAATAAACTCCGCCTTACTTTAATTGAGGTAGGATAGGGAGAAGAAAAGGAAAATGAGACTATGATTAAACACCACCTTAAAGGGTGACTAAATAAAAAATAAAAAGACTTTGGTTGATCTATAATAATGAATACATCACATATCTGTTGACTATTTGATGTACATTTTTGTCATATTTGTTATATTATTTTTTCTATTTCTTTTTTCTACCTGCTAAGTTTCACCCCTAAAAAAACCTGCCAGAAGCTATTGACTTCTGTGACATCATAATACCATTCAACCATCAGTCAGCTAGATTAACAAAAGACATTGGTATGTCATTTGACCACATGTTTACAATAGCATTCATGTTTTATACAATGCCCACTCACCATGAAAAGAAGGGTTTCAATGAAAACATCCAATGCTAATGCAACAAGGTACTCAGTGGGTGAGAACATATCTTTTGTTTATGTTTATCTAGCTGATCGATGGTTGAATGGTATTGTGATGTCAGAGAAGTCAATGGTAGAGGGTTTTTTTAGGGGTGGATCTTACCAGGTAGAATACAAATAATAGAACAAATAATAGAAAAAATATGACAATAATGTACATCAAATAGTCAACAGATATGTGATGTATTCATTATGATAGATCAACCAAAGTCTTTTTATTTTTTAATTTAATCACCCTTTAATGTTGACTCCTGGATAGGAAAATCTTGTGAATGAATAAGCACATTTACAAAAATGTGTTTAATACAAAAAGTGCAAGAGAGGGAAGGATTTGGGGTTAACTTTATGTTAACTTATGTTACAAATTAAGAAATCGAAGAAATCGAATTTAAACTTTAAAAGATGACGATTAGAAAGCGGTAGTTTTACATCTAATGCTGATAGTGCGATTTCCTTTCTATATGTCCATAAAGAAAAAGAAAAAAAAACGTCCCTTGATTGTTTTCATGGTAACAAACGTTTAAAGTAAATGGATAAACAGACTCTACATTCTCAAATAATAGCATATCAATATAACATTTAGAGAAGCAAACTTACGTAAACATAAAAATACAAGTATAATGTCCAAGATCAGAAGAGAAGAAAGAGGAAAGGAAATTCAATTCAATATGAGAATTCTGAAAAAGAAAAAAAAAGTAAAGAAAACAAATCCCATCATGTCCAAGATGCTGAGAAATAAGAACCAGGTAAAGGGAAATTCAATTATTATTTCCACGACCGCTTCACCGAGTGTGATTGAGAAACTGAGATCGGAAGAGAAAGTGTCGAAGTTGTCAGAATGTCGTGGCCTTGATCAAGTGGCGAAGTCAGAAGAGGTTACCCAAAACGGGAGCAACAAGGGTAAAGAGGGTCAAAGAGGGGATTGAGAGACGACGAAGAGGGGGCATAGTGGTGTTGAAGAGGGAGCAAATAAGGGGAACCCGTGGACTAGAATTAGGAGAAGAGGGGGAGGGGACAGCCCCTGATTATAGACATGCTTTTATTCGATTTCTGTTTGATTGTTGCGTTTCATGTCAGCATGCCATGGCCTTGAACAGGTGGCGAAGTTAGCCAAGGTTACCCACAAACGGGGGCAACAAGGTGTATAGAGGGGTAAAAGAGGGGTGGAGAGGGGCAAAGAGAGGGTTAAAGATGGGTAAAGAGTATAGTAGAGATGTGACAAGGAGGAGGCAAACGAGGGGGTTAAGAGGGGACAAGGAGAGAGCAAAGAGAGGGGCAAGTTAGAATAAAGAGGGTTGCGGAGGGGGGCAAAGACGGAACAAAAAGGGTGAAAAGAGAGGTTAGAGGAGGGACGAAGAAGGACATAGAGGGGGACTAACCAAGGAGGGGAAGAGAGCAGCCTATATCAAACAAATGTTTTGCAATGGTTCTTCGTTCGTTTCGTCGTTTACTTATGATAATGATTTTTATCTGATAATAATCCACAGGTGAGGGTTGGATAATGAACGTACTTTGACATGAATCACCCTATTTATTTGTGTAGCTCACTCGGGGGTGTGGTAGCGGCAAATACCTCTAAAAAGGGAGGGAGTTACCACCCTCTTGCACCGATATCTCCCCCCACTGACCATGCTGACGTGACCACGCATGATTTTTCAAGCGAAATCAATAAAGGAAAGCTCTTTCCCTTTGATTTGTTTTTATGCTAATGGTAATAAGAAACGTGTACAACATCGGGGAAATATTATATACCAGTTTCAGGTGTCAAGCAATCATGGTATATATTATGCCTACACTTCCAACGTTTTTGGTTTCAATCCAATTTTCTGATATATTACTGTGGCGTAGCTAAAGGTTCACAATGGGGGGGGGGGGGGGGGGGTATTCACCCACCCCGTGGATACATGTTCCCCGTACCTGCTGTTCTTCCCTATGGGTTGTGAGAGAATAATAATACAGAATCATATAATTCCATACATCGTTGGACTCACGCGATCCATTGACTTCATTTATCACATATAATGCCAACTGATTTTGATTGCAATATGAAAGTGTTTCGGAACGGTTTTCAAAAGAGTCGTAAATATTTTTTCAACGAAAGGGGAATTCGCAAAACCAAAACATGTTCCGTACTTCTATTGATAATACGAATACAACAGGGTATGAGTGAACCACTAGAGTTCTGATTTGGACAATGTTACTAGATCCCTTTCAGGAGAAAATCGCCCCCACCCCCCCCCCCCCCCCCCCCCCTGTCGGGGTTTAACTCTGGCGACACCTCTGATCTCAAATCGTGACTTATGACCAATGTTTTTAATAATCACATCGAACCGCAATCACCTAGTTCTGAGTGTCAGGTGGTCTCATGTTCGTCCCCGTTGTCGCCCACCGCCAGTGGCGTAGCTATGGGGAACACGGAGGGGGGGGGGGGGGGGGTAGAGGGACAAGCCCCCCTCAAAACTGTTTGTTTACATTTTAAATTATAAGCCCATTATCAATGACGTAGCTATGGGGAACACGGGGGGGGGGGGTGAGGGCACAAGCCCCCCTCAAAATAATTTGACAAAACCAATGAAAATCATAATGGGAACATCTGTGAAAAATAAAGACATGCATATAAGGTGTGCCCCCAGTAAGTTGCGTACACCCCCCTCCCCCACTACAGATACAGTTCAACCCCACGCTTCCATACTGTCTCACACCATGCCTTGCATGTAATCCAAACTGGTAGCTCTGTATTTCTCCTTTCCATCTTTCCATTTTTCGATCGTTCAGCGGTTCTTCGAGACTCCGACATTTGCTTTGGCTACCGTTGCTCCGCAATTAAATATTTGCACATGTTCTTCTTCTTACCAAAGGAAATAAATATCGAGCTCTAATTTCAAATCTGAACCTTAACCAAATCTGTATTAAACCTTTGATATGCTTTCATTACAAGCGATGACGTGGTGATAAACCGCCCTGATAAGCTCTTATAGGGAATGGGGTATTCACCAACAGATCAAATGAAATACCACGGAAACTGAGGATATTTGTTTGTATTTGCATCAATATGGTAATTAGCTAATTTGCATATTTATGAGCAAAGGTCAAGGGTCTAATTCGATCAGGGAAGGTTACAATATTGATGACAAATGTGGGCTTAGAGGTTTATTTCTACTGCTTATTTGCGAGTTTCATTAATGGCAACACCCTAAAATCCATGATGGCCTCCTCTTATTTGGATATTTATCACAAATGATACGGACAGGATAGTACTGCCAGCAGATTCGAGTCTGCGTTTATAGCTGGTGATTACGAACGTAATCAAATTGCGCATTTGGATTCGTTCGTCCATGTATACATTCATGACGTTAAAGGTGCACCTGTACAGTGTCAAATATTGCCCCTATACCAAAATCAGTGTACGATATGTCTGAATGATGTGTGAAAGTTTCATTGAAAAAGAACACTGCTTTCCTGGTTAAAAAGCGAAAATATGCGTCAGCTTTTACAACGAATAACTGTATGATATCGTCATACTAAAGGGACATTTAAAAAAAATCTGACCCTATTTTATTATTCTCTTATACCATAAGCTAAACAACACGGTAGAAGAGAAACGAGGAAGCTCCAAGTAATTTTCGTGGAGGTAGACACTTTACAGGCCTCACTTTAACTAAGTGTGTGCTCTTTGATCGTACATTTTGCGAGGGACATCGGTTGCTTGAACATGAATGCGGCACATTTAGAGTCCTGCTTCATTAACAACGAGTGTGAAGTACTTTTTTAAAATTAGATTAACTGCATTTCATTAGGAAAGAAATGGTCTAACCTCGAATGCATTAGTTACCAGAAGTCATAATTTTATTAAAATGAAATGTTGATGCCTGGTAATTTTATCAGCAAACATCTGTCAATAGTCCGTCCAATATCGTAATAAGCATTGATATTGACGAAATGCAAACAGATTCGTGCATAAATATGGGTCAGTGTTAAAATCAAAATACTTTGACCTTGGTCATTATAAGAATCACAATGTCAATTATGTGTTATCTGCAGGAAATTCGTGACGTTCATGTTATGAACAAGATTAAAGTGATGCCTGTAAAGTGTCTAACTCCACGAAAAATACTTGGAGTTTCCTCGTTTCTCTTCTGCTGTGTTGTTTAGCTTATGGTAAGAGAAGAATAAAATAGGGTTAGATTTGTTTCAAATGTCCCTTTGGTATGAAGATAATTACCATTGAAAATCATTATTTCAAAAGCGTTGATCAACGCTTTTGATAAAAAGTACAATTGTCCTAGCTGAACACGTCCGCATGCAGCACGCGTGAGAACATTCCGGAGATTGAACTTTGAGCCGAGCGAGTGCAAATTCCATGAATTCTGTACTACGTCTGTAAACATACACGGGTACGGTGCGAATATCTCAAACGGATCATTATTTACTGCGACAAATGTATGGCAGACCATCAGTATTCGGTGATAAAATATGAACTCAATATTCACTAGGTAAACAGTGTTCGTTTTCTTTCAAACTTTCACAAATCTTTCAATTGTATTTTACAATGATATTGATATAGGATTGAAGTCTCAAATGTCATTTTGTGCAATATCTGACACTTTACAGGTATCACTTTAAGCATTCCGTGTAGATTTTGCAATCACCTCATAGAGCAAATACAGGGCCGTGCAGCAGCTTCCCGTTTGCATTGGGTTAAAATAATCAACGCTAAAATAAACAAAAGCACTCACGAACACTTTCATTCAAAGTACAAAACTAAAGTATTTCTAAAGAGACAATTATCTTAATAAAAGGGTTAAATGCGCTTCAAATGTTCATTCAAGACATTGATGACGAAGCTTTCACAGTCCATAGCATCGTGCATTTAAATTATTTTTGAAATTTTCATGTACATGTATGTTTATAAAAAATAATTAATATCATGATAACAAAATAATAATTCCTTCTGCATGATAACTAGACAGAACATAGAGACAGTATACTCCGACAAATTTCATTCGCTTTTCAATTGAAGTAATTCAAAGTCACTCGCCTTCCAACTATTCCGAACACGATGGTATTTGGCCATAGGCGTTTCGGGAAGTCGGCGCACCAATGTTTGTATAACTCCATCTACCGAGGGCTCGATACTGAGAGAAAAGAAGACATCAACGACAACTACAGCAGAATCGAATAAGCAAGAGAATATATTAACATCCATCCGCATGTCATTTTATACCGGCGAAAGTGCAATGCTTTCGGATTTAGAGGGTAATAAAGTCTGACACGCTGGGCAAGTGTTGGGGCTAAGAAAGGGATGCGTGAGGGGGAAAATTCCACCCCCTCCCCCCTCTCGGATGAAATGTACCCATCTACTGCCTCCTATTTCTCCTCCTCCCTCTCCTCCTCCTCCTCCTCCTCTTCCTACTTCTCATCCTACTTCTCCTCCTCCTCCTCTTCCTCATTCTCCTCCTCCTCCCCCTTCTCCTTCTCCTCCTCCTCCCTCTCCTCCTCCTCCCCACCTCCTCCTTAGGGAATATTGAATACAGACATACGGAACAAACTATTTATTTAAAGGGAGTAAAGGTTACCCCTTATTGTAACCTATGCCCCCCCCCCCTCTGCCCCCCCCCCCCCCCCCCCGTAGTATGGGTTTACCCAGCCTCTGCTACTGACGTTGGAGTGACCCAGCTATCTTCAACTAAGAGTTATTAAACCGTATTAAATGTACAATCGGGCGCACCGTTCAGTATGGTCGAATGTCGGTGGACCTTTCCCTAAAGTCGAAAGCGAAAAGGAATCAAAACGGGGAAAAGGGTTGACGAATAGATTCAAGGGGAGAGAGAAAGAAAGAAGGGTAGACAGAGGGGAAATAGAGGGGCAGACAGGGAGGGTAGAGGGGGTAGAGGGTGACAGGTGACAGTGAGAACATGAGACTGAGTGAGAGAGTAAAACAAAAGATCAATAAATTCCTAACCCAAACAACAACAAAAGGGCTCAATGTTGCGTTTGATATAAATTCGTATAATTATGGAAAGTTTCAATTTGTGTAAACAAAGCGGCAGTCTGTACTATTACACTCACTGGTTAAAGGGATCGTTGAGTATTGGTCAAATTTAACTTTAGTAACCAAAACCTGCATCATTACGGTACAAACTAATAGTTATAACTCCATCATGCTCGAAAGGTATACACAATTACAAACGACTAAGTAAAAACCTTGTTATCATTTTTAAAAAGAGCCGTTAAAACTCAAGAGGGCGCTCTATAAAAACTCATTGGTTTTAGCCATTTTTTCATACAAAATTGGGCATTTAATGTTTTGTTAAAATAATGATTCAATAGAGATATCATCAACAACTATTTAAAAACCTATTTAGATTTGTTTCAAAGTAGTCTATAAGCATTTTTTGTATTTTTCTAAAAAGTCAAAATGTCCCCCGGCCGGTAGACTTATGAATAAAATATCTTGAAATCAATTTTTGTTTAACTATGAGAGCATTTGAAAGGGAATGATTCTCATTGTACATGTTTTATTCAAGGAACTTTCAAATGGAATTAAAACCGACCAATTTAGTGTCAAGGGGCATTTCGGGAAGTACCAATACTCAATTGTACCTTTAACATAATTATTTGTGACGTATGTACGAAATTCTTATTTAGCAGAGTTCTTCTATTCCAATAAAGCTGGTCAGTAAGTGTGTAATACATATAGCAATGAAGTTGTTCCGCTATAAAATGAGTTTGTTGTGTGTGAAAATGGTGTTGATTTTGTTGACGCGTCATTTTATGTGGTACGTAAATTGACGTACGCCATATAAATTAGCTGATCAACATTTTGAAACAGTGCCAGCGTGACGCACAGGGACATGGTCATTATAGCTAACCAACCTTTGGGGGAAAATCTCTTAAAAACAAACAAAAAAACTTTTTCTTTTTTTTTGTTCGCTTCTCTTTTCCACAATTTTGAATAATAATATTACATTCTTTATTTGTTTAATTTACAAGGATTACAAGTAAAAATCTAGTCTTACATTATTCATTAATACTCCTCAGGGAGTGGAAATCGTGCACTTTGTGTGCGGGAACGATACATCCGTTGACCGGGGTAGTAATGATAGCGCTTAGAGGCTCTTTGCAATTTGCGCTCTATAAATGGCTATTATTTTTATCATTATTATTAAATAACTATTTATAGGCGTGCCGAAATATACACGATATATACGTGTTTGAGGGATATCATAAGAGCAACATGATGGGTGACAAGAATGCCATGCTTATTTGTTAACAATCGCTTTTCAAAAGTTATATCAGAGAAAAGAATTTAGTCTCTTTCACACATAACATTGGTATTCCGGTAGTTATATATACACCTCATTTAGAATAGATGTGTAATATATGTCTTTTTTGGCGACTCTCCTTTAATGTTATTTAACTTTTAAAATATGTTTAAATATAATGTACTGTAATAGAAACACACTTCAACTGCCCCTTAAATATCATTACAACTATCGTACAGGTAACATACTCGTGGGTATGTAACCACTCTATAATTTCAACGTGATTGCATTTCTCAGTAAACCACTTCTTCAAATAGCTGGCGTGTCTCACATGTTACCAAATGTTACCCTGTGTAGGCCCACTGCGTTTGTCCTTCAGCAAGACAACTCCACAATTGCTGCTCTCTACCCAGGTGTATAAATGGGTACCATGGTCAGGTGTTAATTAGCCTTAGCGCCATCCTCAGTGGCAGCTCGGCTAGTATGCTCCCCGGGAAGTTGAGAAAGTACGCAATATCATTGTGTGGGTTTGAAATATACCTGATGACCATGGGTAATAATAATTAAATAATTATTTAAGCGCAGTAGAGTATATATTTATAGTAGCTGCGCTATATAAATGTTCATAATAATTATTATTATAAAATAAATGGAAAAGGGAAAGGTATGTAGATACTTTGGAAGAAAGAGATAACACGATTAGAAACCAATTCTACCTTGACCAATCCCGTTTGTGCTATACTATTCCAGGTAAATAAAATGTTTTATATCCCTTCTATGAATATTCATGAGTATTCTAGAAACGTGATTGGTCAATTGGGGCTCTCACAATAAAGATTATTTCCACTATACATCTGAAATCGGGGAATATGTTTTATTATATCCCTTCTATGAATATTCATGAGTATTCTAGAAACGTGATTGGTCAATTGGGGCTCTCACAATAAAGATTATTTCCACTATAAATCTGAAATCGGGGAATATGTTTCACTATCTTTGCCGATAGCAGGAAAATAACGTTATAGATCATATTGCCCATAGAGATGCGTGTAATAACAGCTTCTCTGCGAGCGGAGGTCTTGTTTTAGCTTGCGAAAGATGCTCGACGAGATTTCCCAAAGAGTAATTTAAAACGAAATACAGAATATTTTCACCCGTGAATATCAACAAGTTCCATCAAATATTCTAGAGATGCATTTCATGTATAACATGGCGGTTTTCGAAGTAAACAATTTCGAAAATGGTGCACATTCTGCATCGTTGTCCTCCTTCCATGGTCGTGACAGTAATTCAGTTCATTTTCATTTCATGTATGTAATGTACGAATAGCTATTTTCCCATTCAATTACACACGTGTGTATGTAAAGCGGGTTAATTATTCACTTTGATGCGCGCGTTTTGCATTTGTGTGCGCATTAATTGTTAATGCGCGTAACCATGAATGGAAAGATAGCGCAATACGCGCTCTGTGCCAGGACTATTGCGCTAAGGGGGCCAGTGCCACAAACAGAACATAGTGCAGTGATGGTTCTATGATCAATGGTTTGTTTTCCTTTTGTTTTCCTTAATACTTAAGTTTAAATTGAAATCATTTATTTTTGCGATGATTATAATCATGCGAAGGATATAGAGCAAACAGAAGGGATATAAAACAAATATACCAACCTTTTAGTTCAAAAGTATAGTAAGCAAATAACCATCGACTGGGAGGGTGATAGCAAAACTATACGCGCCGAGGTGATCTGCGAAGGTACTATCATGCCGAGGCGATAGCCGAGGCATGATGGTACCTTCGCAGATCACCGAGGCGTGTATAGTTTTCCTCCATCACCCGAGCAAGGAGATTTGGTTATTTGTTTTATATCCCTCATATTATTTGGATCACAAACGACCTATAACTAACACAAAGGGCTCAAAAGTTTGGAATATTGAGCAATTGATCGAGTCTTTTATTTTAATTTTGTCAGTCCTGCACATGAACACGATTTATGATTAAAAGGCTAAGATGCTTATACCATTGTTACGTTAAGCGTAGCCGCGCGTACACTTTGCGCACCAGCGCGCTACCTTTCTGCGCACAAACGCGCACACGCGTACTTGCGCTGCCACAAGCGTTCACATTGGCTGCCGCTGCGTTCTTGGGTTGTCATGGGAACAAACAAGTCGGTTGTAAACGTTCGCTGATTCCTCATTTAGAGGTTGCTAACTACGTGCCCTATGAGATTACATGCGTATCAGCAATTTAATATAACACCCTCGGCAGGGCCAAAAAGTTCGTTGTCCTCGACAAAAAAGGTACTGTACAAAAGTACTATATGAGGTTGGGATTTGATGGGAGAAATTATACTTGAACACGTGACGGCGTTTCGACCAATCACATGGCTAGAACATTCTCATGAGGGATATAATGGAAATTATATATCTTCGGAGGGACTGGCATAGTTACTATTTTTGTCCTCGGGGCTTCGCCCCTCGGAAAAAATAGTTCTATGCCAGTCCCTCCTCAGATATATAATTCCACTATACTTTCTCACAGCTTGGTATATTTGTATACTATCTTTGCCGATAGCAGGAAAATAACGTTATAGATCATATTGCCCATAGAGATGCGTGTAATAACAGCTTCTCTGCGAGCGGAGGTCTTGTTTTAGCTTGCGAAAGATGCTCGACGAGATTTCCCAAAGAGTAATTTAAAACGAAATACAGAATATTTTCACCCCTGAATATCAACAAGTTCCAACAAATATTCTAGAGATGCATTTCATGTATAACATGGCGGTTTTCGAAGTAAACAATTTCGAAAATGGTGCACATTCTGCATCGTTGTCCTTCCATGGTCGTGACAGTAATTCAGTTCATTTTCATTTCATGTATGTAATGTACGAATAGCTATTTTCCCATTCAATTACACACGTGCACGTATGTAAAGTGGGTTGATTATTCACTTTGATGCGCGCGTTTTGCATTTGTGTGCGCATTAATTGTTAATGCGCGTAACCATGAATGGAAAGATAGCGCAATACGCGCTCTGTGCCAGGACTATTGCGCTAAGGGGGCCAGTGTCACAAACAGAACATAGTGCAGGGATGGTTCTATGATCAATGGTTTGCTTTCCTTTTGTTTTCCTTAATACTTAAGTTTAATTGAAATCATTTATTTGTGCGATGATTATAATCATGCGAAGGATATAGAGCAAACAGAAGGGATATAAAACAAATATACCAAGCTTTTAGTTCAAAAGTATAGTGGAAATTATATATCTTCGGAAGGACTGGCATAGTTACTATTTTTGTCCTCGGGGCTTCGCCCCTCGGAAAAAATAGTTCTATGCCAGTCCCTCCTCAGATATATAATTCCACTATACTTTCTCACAGCTTGGTATATTTGTATATTATATCCCTCATAAGATCGTTTTACCATTGTATTTGACAAATGATAGTTTTGGACAACACGCGCAATCCCCGCGCAATCACTTGACCGGGCTGTTAGCAAAAAATTAACACTAAAAGTTCGTTACGCGTTCGTCCCATAGATCATGTGTTTAAGCAAAATGCACACGCGATCAAATTTGTGCAGTGCTCTATGGCGCACACGTTCTAGTCACGTGATTGCCATTACTGGTAAAAACTAACACCCTAGGAAGAAGAACGCCAAGACAGCCAATAAGCACATCCGTGGGAGCGTTAGCACGCATTCATTGCGTATGTGCGCAACTGCCAGCGCGTTGGTGCGCACTCGGTTTTGCGTCTTTGTGATTGTATGCGCAAAATAACAATGACTTTAAGCGTATTAGATGCGCCCAGGTTCTGGAGGCTCATCTGGCTTCATTAATGTCGATTGATTCTTATATCAAAATTTACAAGCGATTTTATGAAATATTCAAGAGATTTTCACTTATTTTGCTATAAGCTGAACACAATCACTGATATTGATGAGTGATATAAAACAACTAACGAATGTGCTTGATTGTGATAGGCAATCTATTACCTCGGTGGGCTCAAAATGACTATCACAAGAAGCCCATTCGTTAGTTGTATAATAACATATCGATAGGCAGACGAACATTGTGTATGCAACGAAACATGGTGACTTTTCAAAAACAAAATCATTCGTGTCAGAACCGTGAAAAGGGGACAAAACTGGAGAGAAAAATGTGTCATCCAAAATAATCATCTGACAAGTGTTTCCTCATTTCCGCCGACGGGCCGGATTGATCGAATCATATCCCAAACAATCAAATCTTATTCGTTTTTATTTCGAGCGACGCCCGTGGATCTGAAATTCTGAAGTGCGTCCCTCGAGTGCTTGGAGCCTATTATTGGACGATGCCCCGAAAGACCTGTCAAAACCAAAACAAGTCGAGAAATATCAAGGAAATAGACCCCATGAATTTTTCATGAGTTCCACGTCTACATTTTCCCTATCTGACATTTGCTGACATTTTCAACGCCTCCCTCGATGAGTTCGGCCATCTCATAATTGTTATCCGCCTCAATGTACCGTAGCACAAGTTACTGATGATTGTTATTTCTAGCAATTTTATATAAAAGGTTACTAATAAGTGTTATTCGTCGAAATTTATACCACTTTATGACGTCAAATCTGTGCCGTTCCGATAAAAACCATGGCAACCAGCTTGCTATAAAAGCAACAACAACCAAAAAAAACTATCGTCGCACTTATTGGACAATGTCATCATTACCTTGTTATGTAACATGGCAACGGGCCTATTTCAGAAAACAGCAACACTGAATTAATGTATGGGGCTTTAGTATAAATATTAGTAAGTATTGAAATGGTATGCAAGGCTCGGCACCTTGTGGTAATGTATATCGTTTATATACGTTTGTGATTTATCTATCTATAGTTATGGGAGAGAATTCGGCATCATTGGTTCTGATTTTTTTTAATCGAGCACAAACCCGCACAATCAATTTTGTATTTATTAATTTATTGTGGCTCATTTTTAAAGCTACATAGTAGTTATCCCATAGTTACTGTAATTGTATCTTTAATACTGTGAATATGGAAATAAGATAAGGTATCAGTCAAGGCATCCGCCAGGATTTTATCTTGAAAATTGTTTTAAAACTGGTAAAGTGCTTTAACCAGAGACCTTTCTGTTCTACGATTTATTTCCATTGATAAAGTATTATCTTCTTTTCTAAAGGTCTACCTGTCTTTATAAGAGAACAACGTAAACATGTAAATAAACAACGATGCACTCTGATTGACATATAATTAGAATAACCGAACAATATATATCACAATAATTGTGCTTAATTTCAATCTTCAATCCAATGTCAATTTCATGGCCAGCTTTACACATTTTGTTTTATTTTCGAGATTCATATTGGAATGATCTTGACAGTTACGTATACATTCACTAATTGAACTATTATTGTTCACAATTATGTATTCAACTGCAATTATTATTGTCAATCTAGCAGTAATGAACAACAATCAGAGTTTGGTGGGAAAAACACTTCCTTTTAAGGACGTTCCCCAGTTAAAGTGAAGTCCATGTCAGTTTCTTCAAACTTTCCATACCGTAACTTTGACCCATCCGAAGCCCAAATATGCAAATAAAACCATAGGTTCGTGTGCTTGTTTTTCTTCTACGGGACTCTGAAGAATATGGCAATCTGACGTCCAGTATAGAATGATAGCGTTACAGGATCAAGGCCATGATAGGCAACAAAATGTCCAATAGCAAACTTAAATCCCCATAATTCTTTCAAAATCCACGTAATTTTCTCCAAACTTGGGAGAATTGTAGAGAAAGGTATCCAAAACGAGGGAAAAAAAATAAAGTTGGGTGTGTATGCTCTCAATCTTGCTAGCAGCGCCCTCACGCGGCAGAAAACACCAATATCCTAAAAATCCTTTTCAGGGACGTTTTCTGTTAGGGGTGGGATAATGGGCAAGGTTGATAAAACTTATGCTGTATATTCAAAACCCATGTCACTTTTACGAAACTTGCCAAAATTATAGAGAAAGGGTTACTGAATACAGAAAAACTATAAAAATGGGGGGTTCGTGTGCTCGTTTTTGTGCTAGCAGCGCCCCCATGCGGCAGAAAACATCGTAAGACCACAAAATCTGGTCTGGAACCTATCCATTGATGCACTCATGGGGTGGGTTCATAAAACTTATGCTGTACATTCAAAACCCATGTCACTTTTACGAAACTTGCCAACATTACAGAGAAAGGGTTACTGAATACAGAAAAACTATAAAAATGGGGGGTTCGTGTGCTCGTTTTTGTGCTAGCAGCGCCTTCATGCGGCAGAAAAAAGTCGTAAGGACCACAAAATCTGGTCTGGAACCTATCCATTGATGCACTAATGGGGTAGGTTCATAAAACTTATGCTGTACAATCAAAACCCATGTCACTTTTACGAAACTTGCCAAAATTATAGAGAAAGGGAACTGAATACAGACAAACTATAAACATGGGGGGTTCGTGTGCTCGTTTTTGTGCTAGCAGCGCCCCCATGCGGCAGAAAACATCGTAAGACCACAAAATCTGGTCGGGAACCTATCCAGGGATGCAATGATGGGGTGGGTTCATAAAACCCATGTTGTACATTCAAAACCCATGTCACTTTCACAAAACTTGCCAAAATTGCCGTGATAGGGTGGGGAAATATTCACAAAGGACGGTCCATGTGTTGGTGTTTTTTTTTAGTGTTTTACTTGCAGCGCCCCCATGTGGTATTTTGTGTTTTAAACTCCACACCGCCGGACAGGTTCTTTCGCCAAACTTGACATAATTGTGGAAAAAGTGATAGGCCTACTGGAGGAAGACAAATCAGGAAAGGGGAGTTGTAACATATTAGTCTGCCCTCCCAATGAAAAAATAATTCTTGATCTATAATAGTGTTGATTGTAGATTGCATTTGTTTGTTGTTGCAGTGGTTGATATGCTGTAAACTGTCGCGATGTACTTTGCGTCCCAAAAAAGAATGAAACATAGAAAAAAAAACAGAACCCTGAAACAGGGGTAATTAACCCACTGATAGAGTTTCACAGTGTAAAAACAATTCTTGGACAAATCATGCTTAGTATCAGTGAAAATGTTTAACACGAGTCAAAAGTAAGAGAAAAAATATCTGCACAATTTGTGCCCAAATTTGTTGCAATTCAATGTACAGTTGTTTTCTCACACGAAACCTTGAAATGCAAATGATCGGGCAATCCTCAAATTGGAAAACATTTCGCTGACTTAACACTATTATCAAATTGGCAGTATTTGATCCCGAAAATGAAAAGGAAATGTTTCTTGTTGCATTCATAATGAAATACATCACCTTGAAAAAATATTATAACAAAATAGTGAGTGTAATATTGCCAATTTGATGATAGAATAGATCTTTTGCCTCTTGGAAACAAAATATGTTTGGGCCTCTGTTGCCAATGGATTGAACCAAGATAAATGAAGGTGCGTGTGTTTGTCACAACGTATGATCAATATGAACTCAAATGCCATCTCTAGAGTCCTACATTCTTACATTGTTTTGATTAAAATTTGGTCAAGTACCCATTTACAACAATTCTTAGTGAAGACAACACACATGGGTAAATGGAAATGTATTAGGCTTTTGAGATGACATGAAAAACATACTTTCCTTGTCGTTTTGAACTTCCTATCTAAAAGGGAGGTAGGCAAAAAAGAAGGTTCAATGTTCAATGTTCAAATTATAACAACCTTGTTTATGATTTGAAGCAGAGGCCGGGTGCGTAAACGTTTTCATACGTCACAATTAGATACGCGCAAAGCCATTCATGCGTCATCTGACCAACCTGCGCAGTTCGGATGCGCACAAACATAACTGGGGAACGTCCTTAAATGGATAATTAGATTTAAATCGAATATCAAATTAGAGGTCAATTTTTGCGCGTAAATAATACGGATAACGCGTGGATAACATGTAAGGTCAAATAGTAATTAGATTATTAAATATTTCCAACACGTTTTATTTGTTATTATTTATATTTGTCGTGATTAATTTTGATTTTGTATAATAGAGTCGGTGTTGCTGTAAGTTATATTATATCATATCATACTGTACACGAGATGACCTTTAGTTTGTTTGTCAATAACTCATTATACACTGCTTGTATGACAAAATCAGGTGAGTTTTATTTTCCCGCATATACCACGCGTTCACATAGTACATAAACACACGGCCTTTCTGAAAAGCAGTCACATCAGGTAGCAAGCTCTTTACCGTGATGAAGTGAATAAACTCAAACCCAAACACTGTGGCCCGGATTCACAAAGCAGGTTTGTAGGAGGTTTGTATATGGAGTGCTGCTCGTATGCAAGTAAAACAATTTCTAATGATATGACTGTTAGTGCTTGCTAACCAGCAAATTCCACCATGTGAGCATTAGACAAACATTTATTTGGTGCATTTTGTAAATGTGTACCATCAACATTGTTAACAAGTAAGGAGTTTACATTCCTTCTCCATCAGTTTACAAATGGCACTCCATAGATGTAGACCATGGATAAACCATGGTTTGTACAAACCTCCTACAAACCTCCTTTGTGAATCCGGGCCAATATGTGCATGAAAACAAGCAAAACTCTCAATCTTTTCAAAATGAAATAATGTATAAACAGTTCTTATTAGACAAATATAGTTATCAGTAAAGGCAACTTTGACTCTCTTTAAACGCAGTTTTCAACGCAGTTTCTATCGTATGTGTTTTGTTTACTATGTGCTTTCCTATTCTTGTAATAGTATTTTTTGTATATAGGGGTAGGATTTCATATATATATATAAGGAATCCCTCCTTCCTGCCTTCCCCAAACGCTCTCTCATATAATTGTGTGTTTTTACTTCTCTCATGTAATGTATTTGTATTATGAATATTGTAATTTGTAATTTGTATGAAGAGTGTTGTATAAATTTGAAGTTGAATTTACATTTGAATGACCAAGTTAGTGTCGCGGGTGCAATGAACAGTTCTTATATTGTCTACAGCCAAGTTGTCTAATGGCCAGTTGTTATAATAATGCTTATCTAATTAAAGTCTAATCTACATAATTTTTGTTCTAAAATGCCTAGAGATTGCAATATTACTACTCCTTTTCGAATACACTTCGGGCATCGCTTTTCGATCAAGTTCGCAGAGCTCTGGTATGCACTTCATTGCCATGGCAAGTAATTATAACTATTTTATTTATCACTTACATTGAAATGAAATTCTGATATCAAATAATATACACTTATTGCACACATTATTAGCCATCGAAGAAAAGAAGTGAATTGAAACTTTAGCAGCAATGCCCAGATGTGGATTTCTCGCCAATCCAATAGGATATTCCGACTCGTGTGAACCCAAGTTAGGGTCTTCCGAATTTCGCGTTGCGTGTGGACCCGATGTATAAGACCTTTCACTTCTCCAGCAACCTCTGTTGGTTATCAATAGGTCTAAAGGAAGATACATTTCTCCGTTGTCATGGCAACTTTGTCGCCTAATGAGGGGTTATGGAGTGCAGTCCATTGATTGTTTGGGAGTCGAGTTATAGGGAGAGAGGGGAAGAGAGAGTGTGGGAAGGAGATGGAGGGGGAGAGAGAAGGGGGAGGGGTAAGGTATAAGTGGAATCATAGAGTGGCGGTGATCACGTGAACACGATTTCATAGATAGTAAGGGGGAGAGGGAGATGGAGAGAGAAAGAGGGAGAAAGACAGAGAGAGAGGGTAGGAGAGGAGGAAGTAAGGGACAACTAAAATTAGAGAGTGGAGATGAGGTACACACTGTTAAAACGCTGTGTAAAAAAATTCAACAACTTGTTGAACATTTTCAACAACCGCTGTTTAACATATGAACCATCCAACTGTTGTTGAAAACATTCAACAACCCCAGTTGTTTGAAGTTTACACAGCTGTTGTTTTAATTTTTTCAACAACTGTTGTTTAGAATAAATTTCAACAACCCTGTTGTTGAAATAGCAAATACGAAAAGGATTGTACTAAAAAGCGGCAAGGTCGGAATCGAACCGGGGGTCTTTGGGTTATAAGTCTAACACGCTACTGACTGCGCTAACTCGGTTCGCTTGGTCTGCTGGGGGACAAAAGGGGTTTTGTCGCGGTGATTTCGCGGTCGAAACTATCACGTGATTTAACACTTGTCAACAACGCTTGAACAATGGCCGCTTTACACAACCCTTCTTTCTACAACTATTCATGCTACACCTAAAGTTGTATAAAAAGATTCAACAACCATTTTTACACAGCGTTTTAACAGTGCATGGTTATGATTTCACAAATTATAGGGAATGGTAAATACAATGAGAAACTTATAGAATAGTAAAAAGATTGATATAGATTTGAGACAAATTGTAGGACCTAGTCATGGAGACATAGAGGGAAAGTCAGGGTTATAGTTAGAAACAAACCATTTAATACTGTATAGTTTATATGTATAACAATTTAACGATTGAAGGGATGTAGTAATTGTATTGACATGTGCAGACACTGACGAAGAGTTGATATATGACATGTGTATATCTGTGATCTGATATGTCCACTGATTGATGTGTGAACATTCCACGGTACATGAATGTCGTACGACAGAGTAATGGACGAAATGCAAATTGATATTTGTTAGTTTATTACACTATATTTGTACACAGTTGAAAGTCTCACATGGAGACTTTCAAAGCCGAACATTTTACCATAAATATCTGTATAACGAAAGAAAATTCGAAAAAACAAAACCTGTCCCATGCTTCTATTGGTAATACGACTACAACGAGGTTAGTGAAAACCGCTAGAGTTTTGTGTATGTTGACAATGTTACTAGATCCCTTTAAACAAAAGGTTGCCTTATTATAAAACAGCGGAAGGCAACATAAATTGTGCAACTGTTTTTAGCGCGAATCTTGAGTGATCTAGGGATTTCAGAAATAGTCGCCAGGAGGTCATCCCATCAAATCACAAAACGATGGAGTATTAAATTGGCCACATTAATCTTATGCGTCTTATATTATGTCCCCCAACTTCATTCGTCATTTGCATAAAGGTGCTGGATATCGACGTCATCACTCATTTTGCCGACGTCACAATGACTTCAAGCTGTTGCTAAATATAGACCAGGGAGGCTCAGGCGCCTATATACTACAGTATTATGAGCATGAGTGCCGTTGCATTTTCAAGGCTGGATCGCAAAAATAGAAATATGTACTTCGAAAATGAATGTGAGATAAGATAGAGCCAATATAAAGAGAAATCGTGATTGCATAGACTTCTATAATTTCATTCGTTTTCTGTTATTACTCTGCTCTCTTCCAAGAAATGTTATATTAAACTTTTTGTTTCTAAGAATTATATATTTGTGAGATTGTTATTCGATTGGTTCTACAGCAAGTGTTTGATCAGTTATATAAAATGGCGCCAATTTACTAGAATGAATGCAATATTTGCCGAGGTTGTCAAAAACAGCTTTCATATCAAAATACATAACATTTTCCAAGCGTAGATGGTAGTGGGTAATCTAAAAACCAAAATTCATCCGTAAAGCGATGTTACCAAACAGCGTCGATGATAAACATAATACAAATTATTACTGGGAATTCATTAAGCTAAAGTCTAAAATTATTTATCACAAATAGATCGTCTTACAGACTGCCACCACGTAATGCACATCGCTGTATGATATTGTGTCGCGCATTCTGGTTAAAGTCATACCTATAAAGTGTCCAAATCCACAAAAATTACTTGGAGCTTCCTCGTTTCTCTTCTACCGTGTTGTTTAGCTTATGGTAAGAGAAGAATAAAATAGGGTTGGATTTTTTCAAATCTCCCTTTAGTATGAAGATAATTATCATTGAAAATCATTATTTGAAACACGTTAATTAACGCAATTGAAAAAAAGTACAATTGTCCTAGCTAAATATGTCCGAGCTAGCACGCGTGGGAAACATTCCAGACGCTACTGAACTTTGATCCAACGTACGTGCGCAAATTCCATGAATTCTGTACAGTAAACATACACGAGTGCGGATATCGTCAACGGCTGATTGTGATTGCTACAAATCCATGACAGGCCATCAGTATTCGGTGATAAAATATGAACTCAATATTCGTTTTTTTCACTAGGTAAACAGTGTTCGTTTTCTTTCAAACTTTCACAAATCTTTCAATTGTATTTTACAATGATATTGATGTAGGATTGAAGTCTCAAATGTCATTTTGTGCAATATCTGACACTTTACAGGTATCACTTTAATAACAACTTATCATACTGATTGCATCATAATTGTTGTGCATCAGGCCCCATATTCATAAAACCTTGCAAGCTTAGTTCCTTGGTAATATTATTTCAAATTATATTGTTTAGTGTGCAACAAACGGATTTCCAAGACCACTAGGGTTAGATGGATAAGCCTTTGGTACCCACTAAATTAACCCTGGTTAGCCTCTTAGAGATCTTGTGTTTAATTCTTAGGCACGTCATCAAAAATAAACTTAGCAAGGAACTAAGCTAGCGGTTTTTTTTTTTATGAAAATGGGCCCATGTGGTGTTTCACAAAGACTATAAATTGAACTTAGCTCTAAGATGAACTTTGAAAGTATGGAAAGTCAGTAGTTTCTTTGAAGAATCGTTGTAAAAGTGCCTTTTCAAAGGCAAAACTTTTTGATTCAAATTATTGATATTTTCTATAATCAAGGACAGTTTATGTTCTTAATGCAACATTTATCAAAAGTTTAAAAATCTTGTTTATCTTTGTTAATATATTTTGTTCCAAGGCTACACATGGCTTTCCATACTTGTTAAGACCAACTTAGAGGTAAGTTCAACTTAGGATCTTTGTAAGACACCCCCCCCCCCCCCCCCCCCCTGGAGTTGAATTTACAATCATTAACCCTCGAAGAGCCAAATCAAATGTCAAGAATCCACCTGACCCAGTTATGCAGATAAGTTTATCAAGGTCAGCTTGGTAGGTAGTCTGAGTGTCTATACCCCCTCACAAAGATCCTAAGTTGAATTTTACTCTAAGTTGGACTTAAAAAGTATGGAAAGCCCTTAGTTTCTTTGAAAAGTGTTGTAGAAGTCATTTTTCAAAGGCATAAACTGTTGATTCAAATCATTAATATATTCGATTATCAAAAAATTTCATGTTCTTGATGCAACATTTATGAAGAGCCTAAAATTCTTGCTTCATGATTTTTTTTTATATATTGTGTTCCAAGGCTACAAATGGCTTTCCATTAATAGTTAAGTCCAACTTAGAGTTAAGTTCAACTTAGGATCTTTTAGGCCATATTCGAGCCAAATAATGTCACAATCGGGCAAAATCATCATCCATTCGGGCAGTGTCATATTATTTTCGGACACATCTGTCTCATATTCGGGCACAATCGTCTTATGTAGGAATAAACAGTTGAAAATATGTCATTTTGGGGCATCAAAGAGGCGAGGACTTTATGTTTTATTTTGTTGCTTGTCTGGTGAAAATTCGGGCAAAAGACTTCAACGTCAACTTTAACTTTATATCATTGAGAAATTCAGTACGAGCGTTCTACGTAAAATCCATACAGATGTAGTCATGCAGAGAAATAAACGTTTAGAGGAGGAGATCGATTTATTGTTGAAGGGTTGTAAAGAAAGAAAAAAACACGTAGAAGATGAGGAAGGAACAGGAACGAGATTGTATTTCGCCATCCCGGAGACATAATCGCATCATTGGCGTATAGCGTGGATGGACTGTTTGTGGGGGGCGCGCGAATTATTAGGGGCACACTCTATGCTTTCTTTATTTGTATAGAAGGAGTTTCTCCTTTTGTTTTGTAGTATTTGTCGAATTATTGGGGGCGCGTGCCCCCCCCCCCCCCTCTTACCATGCCCCACGTAGTTATGCCACTGTATCGCAGTGGCGTGGCGTGGGTCATTCAGAAGAGAGAGGGTGCACCGTGTGTGCAATTATTTCATGAAGGGGGTGCAGCCTCTGCCAATATATATTTGTACAAAAAATGTTGTTACCTATTTCAGTAGTTATGTTGTATCATACAGAAGATAGTAAGGGGGAAAGGGACCTTAAAGGGGGGGGGGGGGCAGTCGCCTCACACATCCGTAGCTACGCCACTGACATATACATGTATATCAATCGTACACAACACGTATACCGAAGTGTCCACCTCTAGCTTGCCTAATGTATTACTTTTATCGATCCGAGACTTGATGGTGGTCAAGTGGCGTAGCTACAGGGGATGGCTGAAGGGGGGGGGGGGCCTTTCCCCCTGTTTGGGAATCACCCTAGCCCCTCCCCCCCCCCCCCCCCCCCACACACACACATGGGTAAGTTGACCCATCATTAGTGGGCAAGAGATTATAATGAAATATAATGAAATGTATGACACAAACTTGATTTGGGGCCAAAGCTAACCCCGTATAAGCATCACCCCACCAACCCCTTGATGTTCCTTCAATATATCTTACTATACTTTCTCGTGAAATGATTCTGAGAAGAAAACAAATCTTACGGAAATCCGATGAGGATTCACACAAACTAATAAACAACAATGTGTATGTCTAGGTTCTGTGGAGACATGTTTTAAACAACGTACACATAAAACTATCTATAATCACGTCAGGTTCTGCAATGACGAATAACTAGGCGTAGGCGTGTCAAAGGGCGTCTTTCAATGCGCCCATAGCGAGGCGCCATATTGCGCTTTCCGATCTCGACATCCCGAGTTTGAACCCTGTGTAGTCCCACTCAGTTTGTCCTTCAGCAAGACAATTAATCCACATTGCTGCTCTCCACCCAGGAGTATAAATGGGTACTTGGTCGGGTGTTAATTAGCCTTCAGCGCCCGTTGGACAGCTGGGCTAGTATGCTCCCCATGGAGTTGAGACGGTGCGCAAGATAATTGTGCGGGTTTGACCTGTACCTGATGACCAAGGATAATTATAATGCGCTTAGAAACATTGTATTATTAAAAAGCGCTATTATATTATTGTTATTATTATTATTGTACGCACATCCCGCACGCGATATCTCACCAGTAAACTATACAGCTGAGCGAGTGTCGCGCTTTCGCACGATTCCGACGTGTTCTGCAGATATGGCACTGTTATGTGCACATTCTCGATTCTGACGCGACGCAATAAAATTGAAAATTAATGTCACACTGATGCCTTGACATATAGACTGTATGCGATGCTGAAGTATTTATTATCATATATTCAATATGTGCATTCGTGGTCATGTCCGAAGGTCATATTTCAATGGCTTCAGTCTTTATATTCTCTCCGAGTTGTCCCGCAAATTGAATCCAGAGTACATCGAGTGACATAATATGTAATTTCATTTACCATTCATATACTTCCGTTAAAAAATCAAACGTGCATCACGCGTCCCCACTGAACCCCGATATTCGGGATACTCTGTCAAAAGGTCAGACTGATAAATCTAGGGAGGATTCGAACGCACGACTACATTATTGGAGAGCGCGAGCCCCCACAACACTATAGGCTATAATAAAGCCTTTAAGCGACTGATGGGAACGACTATCCCGCGAGTGGCGGCAACTGTTGTTGTTGTTGCTGTTAATTGGCGTTGCATTCAGTTTGCATATTTTTTTTGCCAATGACTAAATACTTATTTCTTCAAACAAATACATATTTTCATAATTTTTCCAATTGTTTAGAATGCTTAATATTCTGCCACCAATCGTTTCTTATGTTCAGACGTGATGACTTGTCGAACGGCCGGTGTGGTCGCGGATTCGATCCGGCCGCGGCATCAGTCCGGGCAGTGCAATTTAGGGGGATGTCTGCTAACTTCAATTTTCAGTTTCAGCCACCAAATCTGACCAAAGCCGCTAAATATAACTATAGCCACCAAATGTAACCATAGCCTTCAGATATAACATATTTAGGGTTAGGGTTAAGGTTAGTTTTGTTCGCAGCCATATTTTTTGAAAAGTTAGCAACCAAAAATAATATATCAGCACTTCGGACAAGATCCGCTAGAGTAGATCTTGTCCACCCGGACTAATCCCGCGGCCGGATTATTCCCGCTCCTACACCGCAACCAATATTGTCGCAACACCTCCACCTGTGTGAACACCGGGTTGATATAATCACGGAGCAGAATCAATATTGCTTTTAATCTTCCGACTGTGGGTGCAACTCAATTCAGTTTACATTAGATGGATATATCTTGTCATCCAATGTTAGCCTCGCCAAGGACAAAATACTTAGCTAGGAGGATTTTAAAAACTACCATAGAGTAAGCCTACATGCGTAGTTTCTGCGGCGTACTTAATGTATATATTCTGCAAAAAGGAGGGAAAGGGGGCAAGAAAATAACCCCTCGTACTACCGGATAACAAGCGAGCAAGCAAGCAAAATCCAAAACAAATTGCTGGGCCTGGCGTGCGGGGGGGGGGGGGGGGGGGGGGCTCGCTCGGGTCCAGGAGCCCCTTCGCTCGCTCGTTATGAGGATTTCATTGAGATATATGAGTGGCCTACATAGCAATGTCTACTGTGAATCAAATGCTACATATGAATTAAATCCCCATGCCCTTTAGTGTTGTGGAAAAGAGAAATAAGAAAAGAGAAATACATTCGTATTATATTGACATTGCGTAATAAAGTAGCATTGCTGACACAATAACATACACATACAAACGAAATGCTATTGTCAAATGGAAATGCTAAAAAGCCACACATTTATTTTGACAGGAGGTGAAATTTTTGCCCGTAATACTATTACATAAATTTCGCCGTATAGTTAATATCGATGCAGATATACCACTGGAAAAAAAAAAATTTATACGTGTAATATTTGTGTGACCTTTCTCACAAAAAATATCAATATTCTAAGAAAAATACCGAGCGCGTTATATTCAATAAGAACTGGGTCAGAGATTGAGCCGCTCGGTTATAAATTGATTCTACACCTAGCTCCTTGAATCTTCACTTCGCGCTAAATGAAGACCTTAATTCCAAAAGGCACTAAAACGACCCTTTTCAACTTTGGAGTAAAATGTAGGTTTATTTGTTAAACTTTGTACACACGCCTATGGGAATATGAAAATGGAACGTTCCATAAATTTTTTTATTTTTATTGTGTAATTGATTGGGTGAAATTGTCTTTGAATTTGAGGTTAGCTAATATGTATAAGTAAAATTGGAATGATGAGGTTAATAGGAATCGTTTGTGTATAAATTATAGGATCTTTAAAAGTGTGGTTGGTTTTGAAAAATATTTAGTGCAGTTGGATGTTAAAGATAGGATAACTTTGTCTAGATTTCGGTGTGGAAACCATAAACTCCCAATAGCAAATGGTCGCTACTTGCCTGAGCAAGAGTTGCAGATTTTCAGCTTGTGTTCCTTACAAGACCAGGGGGATGAATTTCATTATGTCTTAGTGTGCCCTGCATTTCAGAATGATCGGAAGCAGCTAGTTAAAGGTCATTATTTTAAGAGGCCAAATGTATATAAGATGTACCAGTTATTCAATGTTAGAAATATTAAGCAGTTAAAGAATTCATCAAGGTTTTGTAGGATTATTAAGTCTAAGTTGTCTTAGTCCTAAATAAGTTATTGTGTGTGCTAGTTAAAAGTTGTGTTACTCATATTGTACATTTTAAAAATGTTTTCTTGAGGTGTTATTGTCGCCAAAGTGTTATCTTTGTATTTCTCCCATGCCCCCGTGAGGGGCCGTTATTGAGAATAAAATTCATTGTCATTGTCATTGTCAAGTCATTGTCATTCATTGTCATTGTCGTCCTAACATTTGGATTATCGATATAGCTACAATGCACTGATATCGCCAACTCAATTTTTATGGAAAGTGGATTTAGCGCCTATTGGAAC
>JBAMJV010004203.1:0-41987 GCA_037951105.1 Echinarachnius parma
CGAAAATAAAATCGGGTTCGTTATTCCGAAGGTTCGTTAGTCTTAAAATGAAATAGGGTTCATTAATCCAAAAATGAAATACATACGACGTAGAAAAGAATTGTATTACAATTAAGCAATTAGACCGGCAGCCCAGAGGTCTTTTGTGCATCGAAAAGCGTACTGATTGTTGAACATATGAATATTTAGAGGAGAATGTAACAAATCCAAAAATATGAGTCTCCCTGGGTGTATCCGTGGATAAAGGGGTCCTTTGCGCCTCCAAAAGTTGGCCTCTGGGGATTGTCCGATGGTTCTATTTTGTGCGATTGTACCGTGTTAATCGTCGCTCACGACTCATCACGGCGGGGTAAGCGCATCGTAGACAATGGAGAAATCACTCATGCATGTTACCTTTTTCGAACATTTTACGTTGGCTGTTTTGAAAGACGAAATACACGTTGATTCATTGGGGATTATATCCAAAACCTCTTGCAACTTAACAAATATGTCTTACAGATTACAGAATACATATTGGATACAAATGTCATCCGTTAAATTACCCTACAGTTGCCTCTGAATGTTGAAGATCGACTCGTCAAAGTTGTTTTTACAAAAATGACCTTCCACTTTCAGAAATTGTATTTCCGTACGTAAATGTTATAAATGAACCCATACGACACGATCGCTGCACGTGTATTGACGCCATACCTGCATGTAGAGGACAATAGACATTACGGACTTTTCGCAAACCTGAGAACGACGAGTAGTGGGGTGGTTAAGGCCCTTAAGGGGTCCATGACTGCATTTTGGGGATTGTTTTATACATGTACTTGGCATACATACTCCTTGGATCAAAAGATGAAAATTCGTCAAAAGAGACACTCTGTATCTATGCAAATTCGGCCTAATTTCCATAATTGATACAGAGTGTCTCTTTGGATAAATTTTCTTCTTTTGATCCAAGGAGTTTGTATATGCCAAGTAAAACGATTGTATCCCAAACTGCAGTGAACACCCATATTTGTGGCCCCTACTAGAATAAATGACGTCATTTAGGCGAGAAATTACGTCACTTACGTTCTCTCTCGTCGTCTGGCCAATCTGAGCACTAGTTCATGCCCGATTTCAGGTTCGTCGGAAAATCCAGTGCACCGTCTTCAGAATTACGTAATCAGAGAAGTATCAACATGTATATATGTGTGTGTGTGTGTTTATACGTGTGTATGTGTATGTGTGGTGGATTATGTAACTGGTGTATGCGTGTGTGTTTGAATGTGTGCGTTTGTGGCTTTGTGTACGTGTGTGCGCATTTGTGCGTGTGTGTGTGTGTGTGTGTTTGTGAGTGTATATATGTGTTTGTTTGTGTTTGTTGGAATGCGAGTGCCTGCGTGCGTGTGTGTATATGAGTATGTGTATACGGGTATGGGTTTTTGTTTGAGTGTGTGCGTGTGTTTGTGTTTGTTTGAGTGCTCGCGTGGATGAGTGCGTGCGTGTGTTTGTGTGTGTGTGTGGATGTGCGTGTGTGGGTGTTTGTGTGTATTTGTAAGTGTGCATTCATGTGTTTGTGTTTGTGTGAGTGTGTGTTGTGTATCTGTATGCGTACGTGTGGGAGTTTTATTAATGTTGTGTTTGTGTGTATACGCGTGTGTAAGGGTTTGTGTTTGTGTGTGCGCATGTGTGGGGTGTTTGTGTGCATTTGTGTTTGTTTGAGTGCGAGTGCGTGCGGGAGTGGATGTTTTTTTGCGTATGAGTATGCGTATGTGTAAGTGTGTGTGTGTGTGTGTGTGTGTTTGTGTGATTGAATGCGTGTATGTGTGTGTGTGTCTGTGTTGAAGTTTGAGTATTTAAGTGTTCGGTGCGCATGCACGTATAATTATGTACGTATGTGAGTGTTTGACATGAGTGTTGACTAAAAGCGAAGATGGTTGAAAGGCAGCGAACAGGTAGTAAACAGGACGGGTTGACTAGATCCAATAGACCGCTTCTGTGATGTATGCAAATAATATGCGTATAACGTACATACTCCCCGTTGACAAGATTAAGCTTAACAATAGTAACTAGGTCCGGCAAGCTATAAGTATGCCGGAGCTTGACGGACCTAGTTACTATTGTTAAGCGTGTTAACGGGGAGTATTACGTCATACGCATATTATTTGCTTATACAGGGTGGCCCAGAAATAACGGAACGGGGTACTTTCCATTATAAAGAAACATACAGATTAGGTTCACTGGATAGATAATCTTTTAAAAAGAAATTTTATATCAACAACAGTAATTTGGTCAAGTAGTTTTTTGTTTGGTATCTATCCAGTGAACCTATTATGTACGTTTATTCACAATGGCAAATACCCCGTTCCGTTATTTCTGGGCTACCCTGAAACGGTCGTTTCAGAACGGGAAACTCGTTCTCGTCCACACTAGCGAAAAGTCCCTATTCTCTCGCAGGATCTCAAATCGGCTTGTAATTGCTTGATCACACGATACTTGCGACGACCTGCAACAGCTTGCGATTGGTCACGTGCACATATGAAAGGCGGATTTTGCCAAAGTCTGTAATACATCACCGCCCTGTACAAACTCACTGCAGATATACAATATAAACACTCACAAAATGTTCCGCAATTCAAGGATGAGCGTTAATATCTCTCTGCTCTTATATTGATATGGTCTTGATGCACAAATCATGGAATACTACTACTACTACTACTACTACCACTACTACTACTACTACTACTACTACTACTACTACTACTACTACTACTACTACTACTACTACTACTACTACTACTACTAGTCTACTACTACTACTACTACTACTACTACTACTACTACTACTACTACTACTACTACTATTACTCATAATAATAATAATTATAATAGTAATATTGATAATTATAACAATAATATTATTTAATAATAATTAATAATAATAGTCTCTGAGCGTCAGACCAGCATTGTACACATCCTCTACTCCCCGAGGAGCATGCTAGCGGTGGGCTACCCTAGTATTAGTGCACCAAGCTTATTATGAATTTAGCCTGAGTATGGAGCCATATCAAAGACAAATGTTGCAAAATATAAACATAGGACGTGGTGCAAGCTTTTGGCTTTTAGCTCATACAAAGACCCCAATGGGCCAAATATAAATTACCGCGGTAAACAAGGTAGAAAAACAACAACAATAATAACTGTGGGACATGAAGGACCCAAGAGCGCAAGAGTCGAGACCCCCCCCCCCCCCCCCCCCCCCCCCCCCCCCCCCCCCCCCCTTCGTTGTCACGTGGATGCCAATCCCAATCATGACAATACTAATATGTCGGTTGAATACCTCCCTTTCAATGGTGAGGGTGTGTAATGAGAATAAATGAAAAACAGAAATATCTATAGAGTATTCAGGATAAATCATTGTCTACCAAACAATGCATCGTTGCCATGGATACGATTTCAATAGGTCACCGCATGCGACGAGACTTGCCTGAAGTATTCAGGATTAAGTATTGTCTACCAAACCATGAATATTTGCCATGGATGCAATTTCAATATGTCAATAGGGTAAGATGAAGCCACCGCAATAACCGCAATCACCGCAATCACCGCATGCTCTTTCTCTCTCGCTTCTATTGTTTTGATCGCAACGGATTTTGAACCGACTTTTTGATGTTCAAAAACCTTGCGACAAGACTTGCGACGGGAACCTGCCGTCGCAAGAGAACACACGGCGCATGCGTTCCTCGTGACTAGTCGTGCTATTGTTCGATCGACAACCCAAAACCAGGCTTATGATGCTTATCAAGCACGGTAAATAAAGCCCAGTGCCCATTAGGCGAACTGCGCTTGCGATCTAGTCCGAGTTGCTAGCGATCTCAGTTCGGTGTGAATCGCACCAGTTCGCCGCGAGTCAGCCCGATCTCATTGCGTACGCGATCATTTCGGTGCCCACTATGCGATCTCATGGCGACTTCCTATTGTCCCCATTTCCACGCATGCGCGCATCGTTGAAAATTAGAGCCAGGTATTGTTCGCTCTTGCTTGTCTTGACATCATAATACACTTTGCGAGTTTTTTTAATAAACCCAGTGCCCACCTTGCGATCTGCGCCTAGCGATCTTGCCCGAATAGGAGCGATCCCCTGAGATCTGTTGTTCAGTCGCAAAGTGGGCACCAATGGCCACACCAGATCGCTGTAACTCGCGTCCGCAAGGGTGGTGTCGGTTGCGGTCGCAAGGTTTTGGACATGTTTAAAATTTTCGTTCTCGATCGCATGTCGGGCGGGATCGCACAAAAAAAGCCATTTGGGCAATTTTTCATATTTCCTGATATCAGGAATTCAATCCTTGATATCAGGAATTCTGTTTTCAAATATCAATAATTAAATTCTTGATATCAGGAAATAAATTAATGATATCCATGCAGAGTTCGATTTCTTGATATCCAGAGTTCGATTTCTTGATATCAAGAATTCGATTTCTTGATGCCAGGAGTTGAATTTTTGAAATCAGGAATTGCCATTGGTTAGCAACAGAAAATGGTTTCTTGATATCAAGAATCCAATGTTCAGTTATGCGAAACTGCTCTACAAAGGCGCCCTGCAAGAATCAAGAATTCTTTTCTTGAATTGTTGATATTAATAAATGATTTGCTGTTGGTAACTCTTGATATCAAGAAAAGGAAATAAATGTTCAAACGGCTAACCATGCCTCGCCAACAAATTCAGAATAAAAAAGCGTGAATTCCTCGTTATTGTATTCCTTGACAATGGGTGGAAATAGGGGCCAAGCTATGACCCCAAGGAGGCCAAATTGAAAAGATCGCGTCCACAATGGAATTAGGCTGACTCACTGCGAACTGATGATCCCAAGGTCGCTAGGCCTATGCGATCTTGTCCGAATAGGAGCGATCCCCTGAGATCTGTGTTAAGTCGCAAAGTGGGCACCAATGGCCGCACCAGATCGCCGCGAATGCGATCGAGACCGACCTGGTCGCCAGATTTTTGAACATGTCAAAACCCCGGCGACCGCAACCGACACCACCCTTGCGGACGCGAGTTACAGCGATCTGGTGCGGCCATTGGTGCCCACTTGGCGACTTAACCACAGATCTCAGGGGATCGCTACGGGCAAGATCGCTCTAGATCGCTAGGCCCAGATCGTTAAGTGGGCACTAGGCTTAACATGTTAGGTTTACTTTAGCCTAAATGTAATACACAAAACCTATTTATGGCTATAATTGGGAATTAGACCGAATTTATTGCGATATTTGCATTCTGTTGTAACGTCTAGTTATTTCGAACATGATCGGCCCTTCATAAGTTCTATTGTCTTGTTGCAGGCTGTTGCCAGGTTGCAGGTCGTCGCAATTAGTATCGTGTGACCAAGCCATAACGCAAAATGAGGCGACCTCGTCACGCATGACCATATGTGAATGTGTGTGTGTGTTTGTGTGTGCCCTGTCGCTATGCCATGCGCTCATATTGGTTCCTCTGCATTCGGCTATTTTCGAGACGGGTGTTTATGTAATGTCTTAAAATTAATTTGTAAGTGGAAGCCCTGTTTGATCTTGTTTTGGTGATGGGGTTCATTCAAATGTATTTATATGGCCTTTGCATATATGCAAACGTGCTATCAATATGTATTCTGTAATCTGTAAGACATATTTGTTAAAGTGATACCTGTAAAGTCTCAGATATTGCACAAAATTACATTTGAGACTTCAATCCTATATCAATATCATTGTAAAATACAATTGAAAGATTTGTGAAAGTTTGAAAGAAAACGAACACTGTTTACCTAGTGAAAAAAAACGAATATTGAGTTCATAGTTTATCACCGAATACTGATGGTCTGCCATACTTTTGTCGCAGTAATGAATGATCCGTTTGAGATATTCGCACCCGTGTATTTTTACACACGTAGTACATAATTCATGGAATTTGAACTCGCTCGGCTCAAAGTTCAATCTCCGGAATGTTCTCACGGGTGCTGCATGCGGACGTTCTCAGCTAAGACAATTGTACTTTTTTTCAATTGCGTTGATTAACGCTTTAGAAATAATGATTTTCAATGATAATTATCTTCATACTAAAGGGACATTTGAAAAAATCAACAACCTATTTTATTCTTCTCTTACCATAAGCTAAACAACACGGTAGAAGAGAAACGAGGAAGCTCCAAGTAATTTTCGTGGATTTGGACACTTTACAGGTTGCAAGAGGTTTTGGATATAATCCCCAATGAATCAACGTGTATTTCGTCTTTCAAAACAGCCAACGTAAAATGTTCGAAAAAGGTAACATGCATGAGTGATTTCTCCATTGTCTACGATGCGCTTACCCCGCCGTGATGAGTCGTGAGCGACGATTAACACGGTACAATCGCACAAAATAGAAGCAGCGGACAATCCCCAGGGGCCAACTTTTGGAGGCGCAAAGGACCCCTTTATCCACGGATACACCCAGGGAAACTCATATTTTTGGATTTGTTACATTCTCCTCTAAATATTCATATGTTCAACAATCAGTACGCTTTTCGATGCACAAAAGACCTCTGGGCTGCCGGTCTAAATGTTGCCTATGCAAATTGGTTTAGAGCAGTGTGGACTTGGGAATGGGGATCAATCGTTCTCTAATTGCCGCGGCTGTATGCTGCATGCTGCTACCAATAATAATATTAATAATCATGATCTTTTTAAGGTTTTGCATTTTCGATTCGTCGTCACTGCTCCCGCTATTTCATTTTCGGATTAACGAGCCCTATTTCATTTTCGGACTAACGAACCTTCGGAATAACGAACCTTCGGAATAACGGACCTTCGGAATAACGAACCTTTGGAATAACGAACCTGATTTTATTATAGGACTAACGAACCTTCGGAATAACGAACCCGATTTTATTTTAGGAATAGCGGACCTTCGGAATAACGAACCTTCGGAATAATGCAACAGATGTTCGGATTAATGAACCCAAATTCATTTTCGGATTAACAAACCCTCAGGTATACGAAATTTGCGTGTTCGGAATAACGAACCTTCGGAATAACGAAGGGCACCAGTAATCTATATAATATAGTGATAGTGTGATACATATAATACATATTGGAGCAAATGTTGTGGGAGCATGCAAATATCATGGAATAGATTGCAACAAAGCTTTCTTCTATAGTCTTATTTTTGTCTTCAGGGTCTACCGTGACATGAAAGAAACTCAATAAACACACAGTTGATAACATTGATTTTAAACTGATATATTGATTTATTCAACGCCAGAAACACATTAAACATACCGACACAATTAATAAAGATGAATATTATATATTTACTTTTGATTTATTGATAAAAACATAGCAATCAAGATGGAATTCTATCTATAAGTCTATAGTTGAACAAATAATACCTATTTATTTACAAGATGATCAAGGCCTATACTTGATTTTTACCTTTGTATCATTCATGACTAAATATATACAGTCGTTAATGATGAAGACAATAATACAGATGTGGTAACAAAATAATGTAAAAGGTATACATAATGTAGTACGATCGAATGGTATTTCAAAGGGAAACAAAAAGACCGGCAATATAAAGTATGAAACACTGGCCTTCCATGATAGCCCAAACTACCTGTACGTGTTTTGATGTTTTATATTGCAGTTAGTGTATACAATATGAAATCTGGGTTGTTCATTTAAAGAAAAGCAAGCATTAAATATAGATAGTTCTGAACAGTGTATGAGAGAAGGAGACTGCGTGCCTGCATATTTAGTACCAAAACAGATATCACACGACACTATACAAGTATGAATGGTAGAAGTGAGAAATTAACCTTTAGCTGTTTAGTCATCTAGCAATCTAAAATATAATGTATCGAGTAATGATACTCCAACAAAGTAAACCGACTAGAAATAGTTTAAATGAATGAAAATGAGCAAAGAGAAAATAGGCTTCGCCGGGAATCGAACCCGAGACCTCCGGATTGCTAGACAGGTGCTGATACTATAGTACACATAATCAGTTTCTTGAATTTATCGATTGTGTCGTTCCCATATTAGGCAAGACAACCTGCAACAATATTAATACAACAAGGTGAGTGTATAATGTTTAAAGGGTAAACTTACATAGGAAACTAAATGTAAAATAAAGTATTTGTAAAAAGTAGAAATTGAAAATGACTTAAATACAATGCGAGAAAAACATAAAACAAAGATGATAAAGCAAAATTGTATCTTGGCAATGCAATGTCAACGAGACAAATTAAGATGATGGAAAGATGGAGAAATTAAGGAAGAAAATGGAGAAAATGGTGTGCTAAAACATTGTGCACAAAAGGAGAATCAACCAGTGACAAGATGAATAATATATTTTTCATAATTAAATCATTTTTATTTAGATATTTACAATTTCACGCAAACATAAAATAGATAATGCACGGAAATTTCCATTCTAATATATTTTTCTTAAGATGATCATTTTGAATTGGATATTTACAATTTCACGCAAACATAAAATAGATAATGCACGGAAATTTCCATTCTACTAATATATTTTTCATACGTTTTTTTTTTCTTTCACCTTTCCAGGCATTTGATTTCAATTTTAGTTCCAAGTACAGTTTAACAAATCATATATTACGATCATTTACTCTTTTACATCAATTTAGAAATTAAAAATGTTTTTTATCATACATGTACATGTATATGGTATAAAATACAATTCCCTTTTATTTTATTTACGAAGGTAATCATTTATTTGTATGCGAAAGTATTTGTATTTTTCATAAATTGATCATTTTGATTTGGATATATACAATTTCACGCAAACATACAATAGGTCATGTACAGAAATTTCCATTCTACTAATTGAGAGAGAGCGAGTGACATAAATTAGGTGTATCACCGGAGAGCGCACAACGGATGCCCGACGGATAGAAATTTGTGAAATCCAAATCATCAGGTGGTGGGAGTCGCCTCCATATTATCATAGCTTCATGCACAAAACATTCAGACGGAGACAAGGAACACATTCGGCGAACAAGAAACGGACAAAAAACAAATCACAATTCGGCTCTCCGCCGGCTACCCGATGATATGTGACAGGGGCTTTATATCCAGTTAACTGATACTGACAGCCTGAACATTAACATGCATCTACTGATGCAGGAACATCGCGACTGACATGGTGTCACTCAGAGCGCCCTAAAACAAAAACTACACGACCAAAATTACTGTTCTTGGTAGTTGGTATCGTTTTTCATTGGAAAAGACACCCTATCTGATGGACATAATCATTTCGTTAATATATTTTGGGAAGTGCCCCGTTCCGTTTTTGTGGGGGGGGGGGGGGGGGGGGGGGGGGTCACCCTGTATATAGTACTCTACCGGTTCTTATGCACATAATCGTGTCTTCATACAATCATGCCAATACGTAGAAGCATGGAACAGGTTTCGGTTTTCAAGATTTCTTTGTTGGTACATTGATACCATCAATACATGCATGATTTAAATTATGGGTTTGAAAGTCTCCCAGGGATCGTTTCAATTGCGTACAAAGTTATGGCAATGAGTTCACCTTGCATGTTCACACTTCACTCAGTGGACATATCAGACCACACAAATGCACATTTTATCAACCCCTGGGGGTGTTTCACAAAGATCCTAAGCTGAACTTAACTCTAAGTTGGACTTAAAAAGTATGATTAGCCATTTGTAGCCTTGGAATAAAATATATTCAAAAGCAAAAATGCAAGTATTTCAGACTTTTCATAAATTTTACATGAAGAACATGAAATCTCCTTAATAATAGAAAAGTATTAATGATTTGAAACAACATGTTATATGCCTTTTAAAAGCACTTAAACAATTTTTGTTTTAAAGAAACTAACGGATTTCCATAGTTTCTAAGCCCAACTTAGCGTTAAGTTCAACTTAGGTCAGTTTCCCTGTTTGAGATAAAATAACTCCCTTTTCAGTTGATTGAAGAATTGCAAATGTCTTGATTAGATCATTACAAATATTTAGTATTATGTGGCACAATGCTTTCGAAAAGCACACTTCATGTACACTAATAGTAGGGCTTTATCAATACCAAGCGAGCTGTCAACAAATCAAATTGATCGTACTATGGACCCTCCATGCAGTACAGGCGGGAGCATTCACATTTTTTATTCTGAGATAAAACTCAGATAATACATAATGCAGGTGCTTCACTGCATTTTATATATCAATGTATACTCAATAATTGTTTTGTCAGTTGAGGGAAGATATTGATCATTAAAAATAACTATAGTACATTGTACAATGAAACAAAATCAATGCTAAATTTACAAAAATAATAACTATCTGTAACCACTTGTTTATTAGGCCAGGGCCAAAACGGCTCAATTTAGAAACCTGGTAGAACTTTACCTCGGAGGTGTCGTATAGACTTGTTTATTTCATTGTCTTACTTCATTAAACTCTTCCTAATAGTTCATTGCCTGAGCCCTGAAAGGATAATTTTTAAAGAGAATTTCCCCTCGATTGATCTGGTATAAGGGCCTGGTATAACCATGTCAGATCATTCTGTCTGTGTCTCTTTGTCTTCTTTAGTATTGTTCTGCGACTGTGCATCTTCTTTTGTTTCCTTTTTCTTAGCCTTTGCCCATCCGGTGAGTGTCTCACCAGCTTTAGCAAGAACACCGCCTGCAGCCCCGGCACCTGCGCCGGCTGCAGCTCCAGTAGCGAGTGAGACCCCGGTAGCTCCAATTGACTGAGCGATGGCAATGCCACTTCCGGCCGCTATGGCGCCTCCATTGGCAATGGCTGCACTCGACATCATGCCAGCGGCCCAAGAATTTGCCAAAATTCCCCCTGCCGCGAATCCAATGCCAGGGAGGATTAGATTGCCGACCACCAATGCACCGACGGTAACTGTGGCACCAACCCCCAATCCAACCTTGAGGGCAATAGATCTACCACTACCTTCATTGCCAGTACTGCCCTCTGGATCACTGCTGCCTTTGGTCAGGTCCTTCCCGCTGACCTGAGTTTGACGATCAGGTAGGTTGTTATTGCTTTTATGTCCAGCTAAATCCTTTTCCAGATCTGCCTTTTCAGGTATGCTGTCATTGCTTTTAATATAAAGCCCAGCTTCCTTCTCAACCACCTGTGTTCCACAGTCAGGCAACTTGTTATCGCTTTCAGGCCCATCTAGTTCCTCTTGAGTCACCTGTGTTCCACATTCAGGCATTTTGTAAAGTCCTCTAGAAGTTTGCCTCAAGAAGATACCTTTAAGAACTGGAGAGAACACAAAATAATTATGGAAAATGTATAAATGGATCATGCCCATTGCCTTAGTTATAGTATACAGAGGAACATCGTTAAAGACGAGAAGCTATGAACCTTGTAAATATGGTCGCCTCCAGATAGAATTCCTTTGGCTTTGGAGCATTCAGGATTTACCTAGCAAGATACCAATATTGTCAAACCCGTCTTTGTGAATTGTGGCCATCTGTCTATAACAGCCAACCTGCAAGGGAAAGTGATACCCTGCAGGCTGCAAAGAGAAACAATGTAAAACATTTATATCTCATGTATATTATAGAGGTCATTTGCAGTAGGCCTAGTCTATGTGTTATAAATGCGCATGTATGTGTATACCATGTATCGATGAGTGATGTGCTGAAAGATATTTATGCATGTTTATTATGTGCATGTCATGGCGTATGTTTGTGTGTCAGTATACGTATACGAGTAATCCAGTATGTGTTCTCACTCTCAGTACATATTCATGTAAGCAGCAAGTTTGTGACCATTCTATTTCTATAGTTTCCTGCTATTTCAGTATTTGTATGCGTGTGCGTTTGTGTGTGTTATGTGTGTGTCATACTAGTTAGGCCATAAAAAATAAACTGTTGGATTGCATGGCGTAACCCGCCCGACCCTAAAAATAACGCCGACCCTAGAGGTTTTTGCCGATTGCGATCAATATCGTTATGTATCGTTGTGTATATCGAAGCGAAAAAATTGCTATCGCCTGAGTATCGCGCTGCATTTGCGATTGATATATTTGCTGCACTATTTAGAAGAATTAATAAATATAGATTGGAAAGGGGTCCATGTAGGAATCAAGGTTAGTAATGTAGGAAAAGATCAATTATTAAATCATGTTATATTGTTGATAAAAAGTATATTTGTTAATAGTAGAACGAAAGATTATCCTCCAACTATAAAAGATATTAAAGATACATTATTGAAAAATAAAGAGGAAGAAAGAAAGATAGCTGAACAGAGAGGAACATTGCAAATTCATTATAGAAAATGGAACACACTCTCTGACTAGGGTATGACACAGAGACACCATGTACAGAGTTCTTACTACCGCCTCCCCCCCCCCCCCCCTTTTTTTTTTTTTTTTTTTTTCTTTTTATCTTTCTTCCGTTAGTTCGCTATTGTTTCTCTGTTTTACTATAGATCTCTTTTTTTCTCAAACACTATGATTATCATTATATGTATAAGAACAGATTGTATATGTATATGTAATGCTGTACACAATTAGTTTGTTGTACTTATATGAATGATTTGTATTGTAAATTTACGTTGTAAATTTGTTTGAGAGAAAATAAAATACTATTACAAAACAAAAACTAAAACTAAAAACCCGGAAGTGTTGCGATATCGCTTTTTCCCCACGAGGCGATGAAGGCGCGAATACTGTATACAGTACATGCAATGTACGTATACGCGGTACCTATGCAGCGCATGCATGTACAATGTTTATGCCGCCGGCCAGGGCCAGCATGCATATCTGCATATTAAAAAAAAAAGTTTACAAAAAAAAAAAAAAAATCCCGACCGACCTACCCTAATTTTTGGTTGCCCGTTACGCCAATCAAACATTTTTTTTTTTGGCCTTAGTGTGGTAAAAGTGTTGACTTGCTATATTGCTATATATAACATTAATTTATAATTATTGTAACCGCCACACTCACAGTCAATTGAATAGCAACAAACTATATTATAATATAATATATGGCAGACATGAATACTATAATAGATAAAGATTAATCATTTGGTTAAAATAATTTAAATACACTAAATCTATCAGTAACTAAAAGACATTCGAACAACATACCTTTTGTATTGGAAGCCTTTGCCAGAAGTTTGACCTTGCAAAACGATTGTAAGAACTTGGACATATCAGCTCGATCTTCTTAGCATCTACATGTTTAATACACAGTCACAATACGGTACACATTATTGTATGCATATCATATGGGTACGGTCCATAGAAGTATGACTCCAACCAGGGGGGGTAAACTCAGCCGCCATGATGGTTAGGTATGTATGCGATTAGAAGCAGTTTAGCTACGTCACAAAACGTCATCACAAGTATGACAGGCTGTGTATTTCGAAATTGATCTGGAATTTAATAATAAAATACATCCCATTGAGCGGTGAAATATTCACCACCTCTTTATCTAGCGTAATCAATTTGTGTTGCCCTTTTCTACCCCATTAATAAGAGCACTTTTTTTAGTTACATTTTGTGTTAAATACTGTTTATGATTGCTCAATATTTGCAGAAGAGTCGCTCTTCATACACGGATCACTGTCTCAGCCAAGGGCAAAAATTGTTTACAAATTCATCGCGCGCAAAATCACAAATATACGCGCTAATGACATCTTTGCCATAGAAAATGTACAGTGTGAGTGCGCTTGGTAAAGTGCGCGCCTTACGCACATTCTTATTGTTTCGTCATATTATTTCCCCACAATGCAGTTTTGTGACGAACTTCCTCCGTTCAATACTGCTCGTAAACAAGACCGTCAGCCCGCCATTGTTGTATGTACAAAGTGTATGGGGTACGGTACCTACGGGCAATACAGTTTACCTTCTAGTTCTACAACGGCAGTGTTGGAGTCATACTTCTATGACTCCAACACGGTACGGTACGGTCACGTCAAATGAACCTCATTTGCATGTATGCATCGATATATATCGATGATATCGCATCATAGATCATACCGTGCGCAGTGCTATAAATAGCCCATGCATGCAATTGGGGGATTTCCCACTGACCTCATAGCTAGGTCACGTCACAAGTGTGGGGCCACTTAATATGGGACCGTGGTCCGTGGGCCTACACTTGCACGTGCGCATTGCTATATAGACTAATTACTGTATACTTTATATTTTATAGTGTAGGATCGTTACTTTGATTTTTGGTTTCCTTAGTAATTTGTCTTTGTTTACTAATCTAATACTACTTGTTGTGTTCCTAATCGGTACGTAGTTCAGATCATTTTATTGTATGCGCATCCGATCCAGTCAGCTTTATTCTATTATAAACCGAACACAAAAAGTAACTTCACCCCTAAGCAATTGCCCATAATTTCATAACCAAGAATCGTTTCAAGATTTCGTGTTGCCAATATATCCATATGGTAGTTAGGAAAACAATGTGTACAAATAAGAGGGCATTAATCCATGGTTGAGTGAGCACACATTACAGAAAAAATAGTCATATTTCAAAATTCGCAAAAGTATTATCATCATTACAAATTATTGAGAGTTGGAAAATTAAAAAATGCACTGTTTTACAATTGCAATTAATGCATTTTACCACATGTGCCATCAAAAAATCAAAATTAATGGAATATCAAACAGCATTGTTTCATAAACCATGATCAATGCATTCCGCCACATGTGCGGATTCACAACAACGCGCAATACCTTGTGACTTTTGAATTGGGCCATTTTGTCTTTAATCTGTGCTCATTCAGCCATAAAGTAATGAATATCTCTGATTTTCGCACATATCGAACATAACATCTCTGACAATACTGTGGTAAGAGGACATCTTGAAACAATATTTGGTTATGAAATTATGGGCAATTGCTTAGGGGTGAAGTTACTTTTTGTGTTCGGTATATTTATCACCTTCTCACCTTCATTCCATCTGTAGACCCCCTGTAGACATGTCCACTGTCGACCAAAGATACGTAACTGTAAGAAACATTGTTGAAACTACTCAATAAAATTTCTTCAACTGATTGCCTTAATTACTTTTTGCACTATGTAATTACAACTCAGACATCTTACGTTATCCAAAATAATAATAATTGCGAAAAAATAAAATAGGAAAATTATGGAAGAAAATAAGTTTTAATTGGGACATGTGTAAAATAAATTTCGTAGCGAAATAATGATCTTTTATCTAGAAAGTTTTTCTCCATTTAACTTACTTATTCCAAATGCAGTATTCTTATTTCCAAAGCCGCTTTATTCACTCTATCTATACCGTAGACATGCACGATTAACTTATATAATGGTGTGTCTTTGAATTGACATTTTAATGGTTAAAGGGATAGTTGAGTTCTGGTAAGGAGAGTACAGTTTTAGTGAAACTGAATTTTAGTAACCAAAACCTGCATCATTACATTACAAACTAATAGTTATAACTAGAAAGGAACACAAAATTACAAATGACGTAGTAAAGATCATGTTATCATTCAAAAAGAGCCGTTAAAACGTAAGAGGGCGCTCTCTAAAACACTCATCGGTTTTAACCATTTTGAATAAAATATTGTGCATGTGATGCTTTGCTGAAATAGTGATTAGATAGAGAAATATATTTTGTAACTTTTTGAAAAGAGGAAGCATTTTTTTGAATTTTTAACGGCTGGTTCAAAATTCTCTAATAAACCCGGGGCCCCGGGTTTATTACAAATTGTTATATTTATGGATATTTCAGCCGTTTCTGAACCGATTTTGATCAAACAAAGATGATGTTATTGTTTAAATATTATGTTCTTTCAAATTTTACACTCAGTTTTTCATTACCTCACAAACCAATTAAGTAGTCTAACGCCCTCTCTACCAAAACTCAACTTTCCCTTTAAAGGATAGTTCAGTTTTGGTATAGATCGACCGGGCGCTGGGAAAAAAAAAAAAATGTTTGCGAGATAATGAAAAACTTAAGTGTAAAATTCGAAAGCGATATACAATTTGAATGACAGAATAAGCTTTATTTTTAATCAAAATCAGTTCAGAAATGGCTGAAATATCCAAAAAACATAACCATATGTAATAATTGTGGGGGCCCCACAATTATTCGATAATTTTGAACCAGCCGTTAATTTTTTTTATAATGCTTACCCTTTTCATAAATGTAGGCCTACATAAGAGGTTTTTAAATAGTTGTTGATTATCTCTCCCCCCCCCCCCCCCTCCCCCCCCCCCCCCACACTCAGGCGGTCAACCATATACATAATATGCTTGTTTCAGATTCTTAGAGATACCCCCTTTAAGGATGGAAATGGGTTAGGATTTTGACCTCTATCACAGGTTTTTGGAAGGGAAGCTAGCAAAATTACCCCCTAAATGAAGGAAGAGTGCCGAGGTGAAGAAAACTACCCCTAATGACAAATATTTCGGGGAAAAAAACTCGGCCCCCACTCAGGTGGTCATCTGTAGGGATTATCTCTCTACCTGATCACTATTTCAACAATACATCACGTTCACACCGATGAGTGTTAAGAGAGCGCCCTCTTGAGTTTTAACGGCTCTTTTTTATAACAGGCTTTTTATTTAGTAATTTGTAATGTTGTATTCCTTTCGAGCATGGTGGAGTTTTAACTTTTAGTTTGTATTGTAACGGTGTATAGGTTTTGGTTACTAAAATTCAGTTTGACCCAAACTGTATCTCTCTTTACCAAAACTCAACTATCCCTTTAATATTCGTAAAAGACAAATAGAGAACCGTGAAATTACTTTAAAAACATTTCTTTCCAGAAAACGAATATTCCACTTCCCGACTTGTCTCATTTATAACACATTTTAATTTTTTTCAAATACATGTACTAGCTATTAATCAATTTCAACGCATTTGCCCAACGTTTACTTTCACAGAGTATATATATAGTAATGATATATGATTCACATTGTCGCTGTTAAAAGCGTATAATATTTGTTTTAAAGTTTTAATGGGGGTTTTCCAATACAGTTGGAAAACACCCCATTTAAACTATAACTGCTCTCAGGCCAAATCACCATAATTAAAGGACAATGACATCCGGACAAATGTTTGCATGCACTACAATTAGACACTAAATATGATGAATAGTTCCTGAACATTTGAGCACAATCGGTCAAGAAATAAGAAAACTATGGCTCTTTGAAAATAGCCATTTGTTACTACGAGTGACTCAAATTGGCAACGCACCCTGGCAAGGTTGCGGACTACTCCCCTGTTTTGTACACTATACATTTCATTTTTTTTAAAATATATGTTTACTCTTCGTTTGAGCTCAACATATATTTTGTAGCATACATTTATACACAACATAATGATTTTGGGGAATGGAAAGTGTGACTATGAAGAAAGCTGTAAAAATGTAAATATTTGTGTACAAAACATGTGGGAGTAGTCCACGGTGCGTTGCCAATTTGAGTTCCCCATAGGAATAAATGGACATCTTCAAAGAGCCATATAGTTAGTTGTCTTGATCCTTGCCCGATTATGCTCGAACTTTCAGAGATTATTCCTCCTAATCTCTTCAATTATATGAAATCAACAGTTTGACTGGGTTTCATGGTAATATAAAAGATGAATGAAGGCCGTATCATTCTGACCGTTCCCAAGAGCCTATAATTCCACTCAACTTGATGTCAGTTCCCTACGCAACGGCCCTTTTAATTTCCAGTGTTTCCAACCACCCCCACCCCCCTCCACGCCCCCCCCCCCCTTAGAGCCACCAAAGCGATGAGTTCAGTTTCAATGGTTACCCATTGAATTCAATTGGTACCAATTAGGATTTCAATGGGTATATAGACTTACGTAAGTCTATATACCCATTGAAATACCATTGAAACTGAATTCAATGGGTACCCATTCGTACCAAGCCCATTGGCATTGGTTTAAATGGGTATACCCATTGAAATTCTAATTGGTACCAATTGAATTCAATGGGTACCCATCATGGCCCTGGGAAGCGGGGGTGCTGGGGGTGCTGCAGCACCCCCTGCAAACATTTTTTGTATGTTATAATGTATACATTATGCTTCGTTTACGAATTGTCACACAGCCGACAGCCAACAAATGACGCTTTTTTCTTTCTTTTTAAAATTTTTTTAAAAAACTTTCTTTCACAAAATCCTATAACATGTATCCCTGGCACGCGAACCAATAATACTCGCGACACCTCGAGTACCGGGCGCGGTGCGTGGTAACCAGCTGATAGTACATGGGGTCTGGTGGGACTTTGAACTTTCCCGGATGGCTAGTCAGGCTCATGTGTGGGCGTGCCATGCAAAGCTTGCAATATGCCAATCTATGTAAGATCCAGATGAAGGGCATGAAGGAATATCCAGTGGAAAATTATTCCAAGCAGTGGGACCAAAAAGTTGATATTATGAACTTACTTACATCTAGATTGAATATTCTTCTCCAGAACTAAACTAATTTCATATCATTGCTGGTCTGTAAATGAATGCTCGAAGATGGATTAAATGCCTACAAGAATACAAGATGTAATAAAAGGCCAATAAACCAACTCAGTAGTAAGATATGGGAGAGATGCATCCACTTTCTTACTCTCTCGCAAACCCTTAACTCTCTGAGATTCAATGGCCATGAGCAATTGAGTTTGAATAATCAAATATTGTGCATCAATCTATGACGTAACATCTTAAACATTTTGTTGAATTATAAATAAATTATGCAGTGTTGTTTGAATGGAAAGATAAACACCTACAGCACTGAAACATCGCTGAAGTAAATGTATCTTTTTGAACATTTGAGAATTGAGAACTTGATAAACTATATTGTTACAAACGTTGTTCAGGCTCAGCCTCATAATACCCTGCCGCGCAGACAGATGATTATTATTTAGTGGTGAAGACTGATTGCTGTAATAAAGGTGTTATTCATTAATGTGTTCCTGTCTTTTAGTGCATTGTGAAGTGGTGATCACAGTGGCGGATCTCCGAGGGGGGGGGGGGGGGGGGGGTGTATGGGGGTTTAACCCCCTCCCCCCCCCCCCTCCCTTGTGGCTGCCAAGTGAAAATGTTTCAGTGAAAAAAAGTGAGGAAAAAAAAATCACTTACAGCAAAATAGCAAAAGAAATTCGCCACTTCAGGGCTCGTGGACGAAGTGATAAAAAAGAGAGAAAAATCACTTACGTGGGGTTCGAAACTAGCAAACAAAATTCGAGTGATACAAAAGTGAAAAAAAAATCACTTACGGGGGTTCAAATAGCAAGCTAAATTCCCCGCTTCGCGGCTCGGCTGGACGACAAGTGATAAAAAAATGAAAGAAAAATCACTTACGGGGGGTTCCAAAATAGCACCAAAAAATGTATCTCAGCACCCCCGGTGAAAAATCGTTCCCAGGGCCCTGGTACCCATTGATTTCAATTTGCCAATTGTTTCATTTCCCATTATGCAACAGCATGCTCTTGGACTAACACAAGTGATTTCAAATTGTTAATTTTCATTGGTACCAATTGATTTCAATTGGTAATATAGTCAATGGGAATTTCACCCTGGGGGTAATAACAATACACTAAGGAGTGCCATGCATGGACGTGGATGGCAATCGCAAATGGCCAGAACAAGTCGGTTCTCCAACTCATTCATTCCCTATTTAATTTGTCAATGACTAATATATATGACTTATCTGATCTAACTAAATCCGGCCTGCCTCTATTATATTTCTTTAACTAGTTTTTGGACTATGACTGCTGATTTTCTATATACTAAATGTAATCTTATCGTATAATTTGTTCATAAGTAGATATAATTATGGTCAATTATTTCATATGTAATAAATGTAATCTTGAGCCATCATTGTATTGATTTTATATTGTTCTTATAATACAAAATAATACGACATTAACTTGCAAACCATGGCTAAATACGTAATGGTCAAATTGCACATATACTAGTAGATATATTTGGGCCGTTTGGCTATAATAAAATGAATGACTGTTCAAGGACAGCTGAGTCAGTGATAATGATGTTGTGTGTATTAAATCCTTATTGACCGGTAAGTTTTGTATATGTTATTTAATAATATAGAGTATACACTGTATGAATTAAGATATGAGACTCTGAGAGTGATAATTAATAATAATATGAATCAGGGGTGTCGATCCGTTTTTGAGATTGGGGGGCGAAATTTGAAAAAATTTCCAGAGTGACCACTGAGAGAGCTAAAAGCCCCACATTGGCATGCCCGGAAGATTTATTATGCGCTCATTGAAAGTGTCTTGATGGCTCGAAGACCTGACTTTGGGGGGCACCCACATTTGGGGACAATAATGGAGGTCCAGGGGGCGGAGCCCCCGGAAGCTTTTAGATTTCAGACATTTGCTCCTAGCATGGGTGTTAAAATTGTATAAAATAGTGAACCTACTCATAACGTATTTTTAAAGGGCATAGCGAGGAAAAGACTGAGCCTTGCATGAGATGGATCCACGTGATCATGTATACTATATAGAGCCATCGATATAGTCTAGGGCATTGGGCTCCCATGAAACAAAGCAAGGGCGTCAACAATTTCTCAAAAGTGTAGGGGAGACATTGCGAGGAAGCGAAGCGACCGAGCGGGGGAGGGTGTGTGAGGGGGTGTCCCCCTCCCACAGTAGGGAGCTTTTGTATTTTTGGGCGTGAATTTGTGCGATTTGGTGCACACCTGATACAGAAATTTCACGTAATATGAAGTATATAGGTATGGAACCAAACATACATAATGACAAAGGGAGGGGGACAATCTGCTCCTTTTTCAAATGTGGGGGGACATGATATTCCAATTTGATTTGCGTTCAGCGCATATGTACCGAGATTATTTTATTTTGCTATATTCGTTTGAGGTGTGCGTTTGAGAAATTACGCTGCCCAACACATTTCAAAAGGTGAGTCTGCCCGCAACCCAAATGAAACTTGCAATATGAGAAACTGTATGCGCGCGAAGCGCGCGGCAAAAAAGAGATTTACAGTCCTTTTCAAACTAAAAAACGGCTACTTTGAAGATTATTGATAAATGTGTCTTTCCCCTCTTTGGCATTATATCACTAAATTTTTTTCTTCCTCATTTTCGGAATTATTGGGGGGGGGGGGGGGGGGCGAAATGATATGTTCGCTCCCCCCCCCCCCCCCAATATTTTCATTGGGTGGGGGGGGGGGCGACCGCCCCCCTGCCCCCCCCCCCCCCCCCCCCCCCCAGGATCTACACCCCTGATATGAATAATATGAATAGTAGGGGAGACTCAGGTTAGTTGAGCCACTTTTTACTCACGGGTCACCTGGTGCCCTTGGGTAATGTTTTGTAAGGCTGTTTGGGGGTGGGATTGAAAGAGCAGTATGTTACACATATTATATCTGTATATTATGAAAAAAACACTTTTGATTTTAGAGCCAGAGGAGATTTAAAAAAATTGGTCAAGTGGCTCAATTAACACCAACACGCAGGTTAGTTGAGCCAGGGTGTCGGGATAGTTGAGCCATGTAGATCAGTGGCATAGTTTGTGTACAAATGAGATACACACACACACACACACACACACTACACACACATACACACGACACACACACACAAACACACCACACAAACACACACTCATGCCACACACACACACACACATGCACACACACACATACACACACACACACGCACACACACACACATAGGCCTACACACAAACACACACTCATGCCACACACACACACACACGCACACACACACACACACGCAATTTCACACAAACACACTTGCAAATACATGCAAAGGGGCACACAAATGCATTCAAATACTCACATTTTATCATTGACTGTTTTATGAACATTCTCACATAATATACCTCATTTTTAACAAAAAATTGACCAAATAAGCATACAATTAAGCTGGCTCAACTAACCACACACACAACGGCTCAACTAACACTACACCCGCCATTTTTAATTCATCGTGGTGAAAAGTGAAAGCCTTACTAGACACAAATCAAATAATAAGGTTAAAATGATATACAGTGATAGTCCTTTCAACTGTATCATGATAGTCAGTTAATTATATAAGGTGTAGAAAATATGAGGACACTTCCCACTTTTCATGGAATTCACTTTAAACAGCAAAAATCAAATTTTGTTGATTTACACAAGCTTGTAGTCTACATCCCTGTGTCAAATTTAGCACATGTGGTCCCTTTACCATAAGGTAACACCAGATGGCCGCATTTATTTTTTTAAATGGTCATGGTTTATTTTAGAGGGGGTGGCTCAACTAACCAACCGGCTCAACTAACCTGAGTCTCCCCTACATATAGAAGGGGAACAAATAATTATGCACATCTTTGGTTAGACAGAAAAATCAGTCTAGATATTCCGAGGGTTTAGTCCACTGAAACTGAGTCTTGTTTCGTTATCATTTTACACTTATTTTACATCTTTTACATCTTATTCCGTCATAATATTAAAGGACCCCTCCGGAACGAGATGGATTTTCTGTCTAATCTTTGGTATACAATGAAAGGGATAGTTGTTTTGATATAGAGGGCGCTACACAAAATATTTTTTTCTTGTGAGATAATGAAAAACTGAGTGTCAAATTCGAAAGAGCATACAATTTCAATGAGAGAATATACTTTATTTGATCAAAATCGGTTCGGAAATGGCTGAAATATCCATAAACATAATCATTTGTAATAATTGTGGGGCTCCACAATTCTTCTATAATTTTGAACCAGCCGTTGAAAAAATGTTTTAAATGTTTCCTCTTTTCAAAAATTTACAAAAGAGGTTTTTAAAAAGTTGTTGATTATATTTCTCTATCTAATCACTATTTCAACAAAACTTGCACATGCACAATATTTTATTTAAAATGGTTGAAACCAATGATAACCGGCTTTATACTTAGTCATTTGTAATTTTGCACGGTGGAGTTATAACTAATAGTTTGTAATGTAACTAATGGTGCAGGTTTTGGTTACTAAAATTCAGTTTGACCAAAACTGTAGGCCTACTCTCTTTACCAAAACTCAATTATCCCTTTAATTCAAACATATAGAGAAACTGACCAGAACTGTATAATGTGATTGAAAAGGAGCCAATAAAATGGGATTCCAACGGGATTCGAACCCGAGACCTCCTATATGCTTGATTAGACACAGTGGAATAATATAATACATTTTAAGATACATGATAATGTAAATTACATGAAATTATAATTTGTTGGTATGAAATAGTTATGACGATTTATATGAATTATGAGCTCGTCGTGAAATATGGACTAATATGATAAATGTTGATATGACGTATAGACATTATGGATACATACGATTTAAAAGAAAATTCAATGCATTTATATTATTTGAAAGAAAGCACAGATTTGAATCCTCCATGCATGTATCGACACTGATCTCAATATTTGAACAAATAATACTAACTTGAACTTGAACTTGAACTTTTTGAGCTGACTACCGCTGATTACCCCCCTAAAAATATGATAAAAATATGATAAAAATCATATGATAAAAATATGATAATAAAATGATCCTAATAATATACCCCCCCCCCCCCCCCTCCCTCACTCATCTGGGGTAGCATCTCCAAGATCGATCGCAAATGAGGATTATAATGGATATTTTTGTCGATGTTTACTGTTTATGAACTGATTAAAAACAAAATTTAATCATGTATTTTCACACTCAGTTTTGCATTACTTTACGCCATAGCGCCACAAAGTATATATGGTACGCGCGTGACGTACTTTATGCAGGTACGGTCGGCCTCGGATATAATATATAGGGATATGATTTGATATAAAGCCAAACCTAGCTGCAGCGCAGGAAAACTAATCATATGCAGACGACCAATCTTTAAAAAACAGATGGCGGGTATAGCAAGTGAGTGTACCAAATGATGTTATATTTTCTTTACTTGTTGACCGTACAATTTATAAACACTATTATCTTTAAAAGGGCGCGACATGCAGTAAGTGAAACCAGGTGAACTGAAGCCTTGAAGGGGTTTAATAATATGCCCGTTTTATTTGTGTTTACCATTAAACTTCTGCCAACAGTAAGTTTTGCATAATTAGACGCTGATCTCGAAATGTGTCTTACTGATGTACTCGTGTGAGGCTCGGCGAAATATCGCTTGTACCATCTTGCGGGATAATTTAGCTAAGCCGCCTGGCTTCCAAAAGAATACCGCATATAGAACAGTACTTGTAATGGCGATTCGGCGGAAATAAGCCAAATGTCCCGCATTCCTAGCCGTACAACTGGTATCTGTACAAATGTAATGGTGATTTCTGATCATGGCGTGAGTTTTGTGTAGAATCGGTCGAGTTTTTTTTTTTTATTGTTTAGTGAAGCCAGATATCGGGGAATGTGGTGTGTGATGGATTGTATGTGTTGTTGTTGATGATGAAGCATACACATACGGCAGTCACCAGCACCCAATACAAAGTTCACTAATAGAAATAAGACAGTTGCAACGACTGAATAAAAGAATGTCCACACAAGTGATGTAGAATTTGGATGACGTCATTATTGAAAATAAAAACAAATGTCCGAAAGATCTATTGCACGATGATTAATTAAAGTCCATGGTTATAAAGTTCAGTTGGCCTGAATGAAATGCGCGTCCGCGGAAGAGATGATCGATGAAAACGATGAGAATGAAGAAACGCGAGCGTGCGTGAAGAGAAGATTGACGATGTCGAGAACAGCAAGAGTTCGAAGATGATGAAAGTGATGAACGCGAAGGCGCGTTGAAAGAAGTCGATGTTCAATATTCAGTTCCATCGTAGAACAAGCACGTATACGATGTGGCTGCTATGATCTCCGGCGTGTTGCCGTGGAGAGAAGCTATATAGCCTAAACGCTGTGCTATAAACGTGTCCGTTAGATAAAACACAAATTATGAAGAGCGGAGAAGTAATGAAGGTCCGAAGGGCTCAGTAGCTGAGAAGGATGATGATGTCGAAGAAGACGAAAAGGAATGGTTGATGATTTAACGCCCCATGTCGGTCGGCGGACTCTCCCTTGGTGAGAAGAAGAAAAAGGCATGAATTGTAACCCCGTAAATACAATTCATGGTGGCCATCATGAGTCTAATGGTGACTCATATGGGTGAAGAAGAAAGAGCTAAATAGGTGTAGCTCGGGCGAATGATGAAGACAGAGTGAAGAAAGCATGGCTTGCTGTAAGTGAATGTGTAGAAGCCATGAGGTGCAGTGAGGATCGAACAAAGAGATCCTTATCAGCTGAGTGAAGTAAAAAGACCAAGCTAGGCAGGAAATGACTTCATCTTAAATGTAAACAAGATGAGGTAAAGTTTCACTAGCTGGTACTGGTAGAGGATGAGATAACCACGCTGGAATGAATGGGCTGTTGTATGCATGGTTAGTCTGGTGTTCAGACTGTGAAGCGAGTCACTACAGGAGCCTCCTCCTAGATTGTTGAAAGGTTGAAACGATCGATGTCGATGACGAGGGATGAAAAGTAGGACTCGATGAACATTGATGATACACGTGAAGATGATGCGAGAAATGTCCAAATAAAAAAAGAAGTTAAACTTGTATGGAAGAAATTTGTTGACGAATGATAAAGTCCATTTTCGAGGTCGATGTCGTCGTCGATCTCGATATCCGCAACGGGCTCGATCACGTCGGGGTCACCACTTTAGTGAAGCCAGATATCGGGGAATGTGGTGTGTGATGGATTGTATGTGTTGTTGTTGATGATGAAGCATACACATACGGCAGTCACCAGCACCCAATACAAAGTTCACTAATAGAAATAAGACAGTTGCAACGACTGAATAAAAGAATGTCCACACAAGTGATGTAGAATTTGGATGACGTCATTATTGAAAATAAAAACAAATGTCCGAAAGATCTATTGCACGATGATTAATTAAAGTCCATGGTTATAAAGTTCAGTTGGCCTGAATGAAATGCGCGTCCGCGGAAGAGATGATCGATGAAAACGATGAGAATGAAGAAACGCGAGCGTGCGTGAAGAGAAGATTGACGATGTCGAGAACAGCAAGAGTTCGAAGATGATGAAAGTGATGAACGCGAAGGCGCGTTGAAAGAAGTCGATGTTCAATATTCAGTTCCATCGTAGAACAAGCACGTATACGATGTGGCTGCTATGATCTCCGGCGTGTTGCCGTGGAGAGAAGCTATATAGCCTAAACGCTGTGCTATAAACGTGTCCGTTAGATAAAACACAAATTATGAAGAGCGGAGAAGTAATGAAGGTCCGAAGGGCTCAGTAGCTGAGAAGGATGATGATGTCGAAGAAGACGAAAAGGAATGGTTGATGATTTAACGCCCCATGTCGGTCGGCGGACTCTCCCTTGGTGAGAAGAAGAAAAAGGCATGAATTGTAACCCCGTAAATACAATTCATGGTGGCCATCATGAGTCTAATGGTGACTCATATGGGTGAAGAAGAAAGAGCTAAATAGGTGTAGCTCGGGCGAATGATGAAGACAGAGTGAAGAAAGCATGGCTTGCTGTAAGTGAATGTGTAGAAGCCATGAGGTGCAGTGAGGATCGAACAAAGAGATCCTTATCAGCTGAGTGAAGTAAAAAGACCAAGCTAGGCAGGAAATGACTTCATCTTAAATGTAAACAAGATGAGGTAAAGTTTCACTAGCTGGTACTGGTAGAGGATAAGATAACCACGCTGGAATGAATGGGCTGTTGTATGCATGGTTAGTCTGGTGTTCAGACTGTGAAGCGAGTCACTACAATTGCATGTATTATGATGCGGTGACCAAATATAATTTTTAACAACCGATACCTGAAAAGCTAAGTTAGTAACTAATAACCACAAGATTTGTCAAGAGTGGCATTCAAATGAAGATGAAAATAATGCCATACCTTAGTCCTTATCTTATCTGACGCTTGCCCTTGCGGGCTTGGCTTTGTGACGGCTGCGATCGTAATTGTTCCGTAATTAAATGCCTGGCGATTTGTAATTCATGAGTACATGACATATCGGAAAAAAAATCACTCTGAAAGAGCGTGCAATTACATTTATATGGCCCCCTATTAAAAAGTATGTTTTCTTTGAAAAATAACAAACCTTTCCCAATAAAATTACCATCAAATTGTTCTTTAAATCCTCAAGATTACATTTATCAAAAAAATATTTGTACTATAAATGTGAAAAATCTGCCGAATCTGAGCCGATGTCATTATTTCCCTGTGCAAAAAAATTTCCCATTCATTTGTACACTACGATCGCGCAGAAGATGGTTTTTGCTTGCGCAATGACTGAGACTGAGTCTTACTCTTACTCTTAGACAGTGCGCTTAACCAAAAGGATAAGGAAATGTAACACACTGCGCGAAATTATCTTTGTTAATGCGCTTAATAATCAGCTGATAAACAGGCTGATCATAACATTTGATTACGTATATAATTAAAGTAGTGGGCGGGTGTGGGCACTAATGCGATATATGTATCGTCAACAAGCGCCGAGATGTTAAAATCATATGATGTCGGAAATGATCAGAAAGTGGACAATTTTTGATCTGCTTACAGTTACAATACAAATCTATTGTTGATATGTTTTTATGGCCTCTTTTACATTTAATTGCAGTCTTTTTACTGTCTGCCATTCTTACGATAGACCTCTCAATTGACGCTTACTGTGCAGGGGCCTAGGGCTTACAGGTGTTTGAATCAATTAGTGAGAGACCATCATTTTCAAAAGTTGCTTCGATTGTTAAAAAAACATTGCGTACCACCCATAGATTTACTAGTCATTTATCTTAGTTATATTCGCCCCATTCTAGAATATGGGGCTCCGATCTGGAATGGTGGGCTGACAAAGCATCATGAGAAATCATTGGAAAAGATACAAAAAAGAGCATTGCAAATCATTCAAGGCCAGACCTACATCGATTACGATGTAGCTCTATGTTTAAGTCACCTTAAAATGCTGAATCAAAGGAGAGAGACTTGTGTGTAAAATTCTTCGAGAAATCAATTAATATCAATTTGAGGATTAAGGAACCTTCGACATATAAATAAATTTGCTCAAATTAAGTGTAAGACTAACATATTCGCTAATACATGTACTTCATCCCATACTTGATTAATGGCAAATAAGCACAAGTTCATGTAGCCATATTAAACGTTGTTCGGATTTCTGTTAGATCGGATAAATGTATCCTTCCATTATATAGTTTTAATTACCAATATATTAATACGATTGGATTGTTATTACTTTAATACAAAGTTATTTACAAACATATGATATTTAGTATGGTATCAATAATTATCTGAATATTATGAGCTAGAAGTGTGTACTGTATGGACTAAAGGGTGGGGAACGTAGTTTTCATTTTGCTGGCCCTACGGTATGGAATAGTCTGCCATTAGAATTAAGGTTGTCCCCCACAGTAGATATATTTAAAAGAAATTTAAAAACGTATTTATTTTTGTTGTAGATTGGAGAGGTTGTTCAGCGCATTGAACATTTTAAAACTGGAAATGCGCTATATAAATGTTAATTATTATTAATTATTATTATTATCACTTAACAGTGTTCGAGTCTTTGAGTTTGAGATAACATAATTCATAATGTTTGTAGCTCACTTAAAATTACCCGCATTATCCTTAATCCATTTTGTTCAGGTCACTGTAGAATTGTCCATCATTTTGTTAGATGTTTACACATATTGAAGGAATTTCATCGCAGTACATTAACTATTATGAGGAAGGTTTTTTATGATGCAGCATTATAAATTATATTCTTTGTACAACATGAATAAAGGGCAAGAATGTAATTTTTTAATATTTGAATTTATTATGTAATTTTCACAATGATGATATGTACACGTAATGTAAAAATGTCACAATTATTGTTCGCGTTTTTATAAATTACATTGTTTGTTCACGTTTATATGAATTACATTGTTTATTTAATTTAATGTTTAGCACGTGCAATTCAGCTTGTTTGCCAAACTACTGAAGGACAAAATGCAACAAACCGTTCATCGTATGAATTAGCATGACTTGTTTGCTAGTCAATCCTTGGCTTGATAAAATCATGTTTCTCAGGCTGACTTTTCTTTCTTTCTTTTTTCTTTCATATTTGCCTCCTGTTTTGCTGATGACTTCTGTTTCTCTAATCATGAAGGGTAAGAATTGACAGTTTGTTTTGTTTTCTGCTCATTGTTGCCATTAATACAAGTGAAACATTAAGTATATTTGCATGTTATACCTACGCATTCACAAGCCATACATGTACAATGAATGTGACAATTGAAATTAACATATTTAAAGTTCTTGTAAAACTTAAATTTAGTGGCTAAAACTTAAATTGTGTGTTATCATTGTCTTACAGCAATGCCTTGAATGGTTGATAGAAATCTTTAATACCTCATTTTGAAAGTTTTTTTATTCAAAAAGTAGCTGTTAACACAAGAGGGTTCAATGCTAACACATGGAAGATACTTGACACTATTTCAGTTTTCTAAGATAAACATTCCAAAAAGAGAAATAGTGAGCATCAATCTAAGAGCCACTTTAGTATTATTTTCGTGAATGTGTAGGTTTGTATATTAAAGTCAAAGCCCATGACTTGTATTGAAATAACTGCATTCATGGATATCTCAGCTTTTTATGATTGGATTTCATATTATAAGCCAGGTTGTTGTTGCTGTTGCTGTTGTTGGATTAAATTAGGATTCCATGGTCATTTGGGTAACAATTTCAGAGTTTTGCCGAGTTTAGTAGTTATGTTGGATGCATGAAATATTAGCACAGTTAATTTTTGTTTTGAATAATGAAATGTTATTTGATCTTTAACTCTGTGACAATTATGGACTGATAGGTTATTTATTTAATTGTTTGAATTATTAACTGTTAATTGTTATTTTGCAATAATATGTCTACAATTTTTTTCTCATTGATTTACAGTTTGGTGGGCCTGGCCTTTTCGGCCTCCATCGGCATTCTCATGATACTTCTAGCATGTGCGATTCCAAATGTTGGCGGGTAAGTGCAAATTGAATTGAAAACGGGGGAAAATACACGGTTTCTTTCGGGTTAAAGTGGTTTTTGTTTTGTTTTGTATTTAAACAAAATATTTGTGGACAATGCATTAATTAAAATTTCTGCACAAGATATACTCCGCAAAAAAAGAAACTGGACACTTGTATAAGTTGAAATATTTCATACTAATGTACGATAAAGTGTACATGATCATATATCAAATTAAAGGGAATTTAGTCCTCTACATGCAGGGTATAACTTAAAGGTGTAATCGTTCATGCATGAAATGCCATGGTCAATTAACAATAGCAAGGTCTGTTTTCAAAAATAGCAAAACAATGAGGGACCACACTATTCGACTGAAATGATAGTAAGCGTTTCACTTAAAACAACTAAATTATGACATTATTCAACTTTATTGTTATGAACAAACTCTGGAAATACAAATTTGTCAATAAAACAGGGCCAGGTTATGAGAGCATTATCATACTGGTCTGTATTAGAGGTATGAAGCTTGTCTATTTCATGTGTCCCCTGCAATTTTAACCATATTTACCTAGAGAAATGGCATGTTAAAGACTGCCCAACTGTTTGACCAAGGGTGACTTCAGGTTTTGAAGATCTTTGAACTACGGTAGAATCCTTGAGAAGAATTTATACCATTTTCATGCTGAAATAAGCCTCACAAACTGTGGTTTGACTAATAAAGCTTTGCCATGGAATTCCCCATTTTGTTACTTTTTGATTAAAATACCACCTATAACGTTCACAATTTGTCTTCATTTATACTCTTTATTGAGATGAAGATAGAAAAGGTCACATTTGTAATGAAAAAATATGCCATCTCATGAATATAGCGTTTTAGATTATGCTTATCAACATGTATATGGTTGCGTGGATGTTCCATTTTTGCTATTTTTGAAAACAGACCTTGGTGTGGTTAATTGACCGTGACAAGTCATGCATGAATGATTTCATCTGGATTTTATGCGAATATTGAAGAGGGTAATTTTATCTTTAATTTGATATACAATATCATATATTTTATCGTTAATGAATACGAAATATTTGGTCTCATACAAGTGTCCAGTTTCTTTTTTTGCGGAGTATACATGAAATAGCAGTACTAGTTAACAATGTGTAAATTAAATATTTGTTCCTTGTGGCATAGTCGGGCAAGTAAAATTTAGACAATGATTACTCAACTGTTTGTAACCCGAAATCTGAATCTAGTGGCCCCAAACAAAGAAAAATATTTCATAAAAGTCTGGTTTGGCTGCCCTCTAGGACGAGTAATATTTGGATTTAATTTATAAAATCGTGGTGGCCCAAAGCTAAATTTTAATGGCCCCATACCTGCTGGCCAGTGGTAATTCTGAGCCACTGTGTTTTCTAACTTCATCTGACCTTGCACTAACAAAAGCAGGTTACATAACCACTGACATAGCACTGACACTGACATAGCACTGACACTGACATAGCACTGACATAGCGCTGACACTGACATAGCACTGACATACCTGCTGGCCAGTGGTAATTCTGAGCCATTGTGTTTTCTAACTTCATCTGACCTTGCACTAACAAAAGCAGGTTACATAACCACTGACATAGCAGCAGGAGCAGAGGTGCTCAGATGATGTTTCATGCGGTACCGATGGAAAACAGTGATCAGTCAAAACAGTGGATGGTGGATTCAAAAATATTGATTTTAATAGTGACACCCAATAGGAAATATATGACTAGGGCCCGTTGCAGAAAGAGATACAATCGATTGTAAGTTACGACTGATTGTAAGTCGGAAAAATTCCACGTTTTAACCAATCAGATTTGCACATTTAGAACACATGATCTCACTTACAATTACTTGTAAGTTTATTACAAGTTTGACAACATTTTCTTTATTATTTTGTTGTTCGCTTATAATACTAGAAAATGTGTGCCGTCACAGGCATTATATACTTTGTCTAAATATTTTGCCAAAATATGTAATGTTCGTGACGGCACACATTTTGTAAAATAAGAAATAACTGAACAATGAATGAGACAGATGCAGAGATGCCAAGTAGTACGTTTTTGCCGTATTTAGTACATTTCAGTACGTTTTCTAAGAAAAAAAAACGTTTTTTTTTTTGAAAAAAAATTAAAAAAATAAAAATAAAATCGAGTTTTTTTTTTTTTTTTTTCCCCCCCACTTCTCCTCCCCACCATATAGTAACGGTTGAAAATGGCAAAAAGAATAAGTTTGAACCCTGGAAAAACTATTATGAAATATATCACAAACAAACAAAACAAACTCATAAATGATAAAACGGTGTGTGATTGACTGAATCAACTTTTATATATATTAACGCAAAGGTAAAGAGTATTTTTGCTGCGCGAAAATAACTTCGCGAAAAAATATGATTTTTTACCTCAAACGTTGGCTGCACTGAAAATACTTTTTTTCTTTCTCCAAAATACTGTTTTTTAGAGCTCAGAATACTTTTTTTGGTTTGTGAAGGTTGGCATCTCTGCAGATGTTGTTCTGTTTGAAATAACAACATTTTTGTTCATTTTCACAACAGAGTATGGTGGCCAATGTTTGTGTTGGTGTTCTATGTCCTGTGCCCCATACCCATGTTGATCAGCAAGCGCCTAGCAACCTCTGACAGCATCGGCGCAACCAGCAGCGCTCTTCAGGAACTCTGCGTCTTCTTGACTACCGGCATCGTCTTGTCCGCCTACGGGCTGCCATTGGTTTTGGCTCATGCTGAAACGGTAGGTCTCAAGTGATTTAAAACTTAAAGGGAACATTGTCCAAATTCTCAAAACTCAATTGGAATCCCAGTGGTCCCCTCATATCTTGTTGTATTTGTATTAACAATAGAAGCATGGGACCGGTTTCGGTTTTTTGAATTTCCCTTTCGTTAAAAAGATATTTATGATTGATGTGTTCACATGTTTCATTATCCACTGGATAGTTGTAACCGTGTAAAAAGTCATTCCACTGAGTTGGTGAATATCACTTTGCATTTTTGCCAATATCTCGGCCATTTAACTTGAAATGTTCACACAATACCCAGTAGACATATCAGATAACAACAATATACATTGTATCAACCATTCATCAATTTGAGTATTTTGTTCCAAATATTATTGTCCAATAATCGAGTCATATTTAACCCTAACCAGGCCGGGTTATTTTGGCTATGCTATAGCCGGGGGGGTGGATTCCACCCCCCCCCTGAGATCTCGGTCGCCGAACGCGCGGCCGCCACAAAATTTGGCACACAGATAGATTGCGACATAATCTACAAGATTACATTGTTAGTTTTTTGAAAAAAAAAAAAAAATCAATTTCGAATTAATTATGCAAATTTATGCAAAAATCCCCTTTTTGTCAATAAATCACTAAATATGGCTCAGAATATGCTAATTTTGTGCATGAATATTCTTTATGACCTAATTATCAGGTTTTCAACATTAAAAATTGCGACAGCCAAAAAATTCCTTATGTATTTCTTTGTTTTTTGAATTTCTTATGTATTTCTTTGTTTTTTTACTTTTGTTTTTTATTATTTTTTTTGATGGAATAAATTATTAACCATTATTAAACGACTTTTAGCCCAAAATTAAATGACTGCAGTGATTAGAATGAAAAATAATGAAGGTTTTGTCTATTATAGGAAAAAATCAATTTCCATAGGATTTGTACACAAATCACAAAATTTGGCGATTTTCAGGCCGACGCTCACTTACAGAAGGTCAAGTGACTTTAGAACCGTATACCCGGTAGTCGCAAATTTGGTCTCAAAAGTTGCGCAAGACTTCAATGAAGTCGCGCGGCAATACCTGCGCGTGTTGCGGAATTATCGCGCGAAAAGTCGAGGGGGTGGGTGGATTCCACCCCCCCCCCCCCGGCCTGGTTAGGGTTAACAGAGACAGAACTTATTGTAAGATGTATTTTGTTTGTTTGGGGTGCATTCATCAAATTTATATGCAAGCCTCGCAAATTTGTTTCTACCCGTTTGGGAAAGTAAAATCATAGATTTCAACATTTTACTGGCCCAAACAAAATGTAATTGCCCCCAAAACAACATGAAACAAAAGAAAGCGAAATAACAATAGGTCATATGGGAATGACTTTAGTTTACGCAGCATTTCCCTGGTTTATGGTTACATTTTTTTAACCAGACCTTCATTTTACTGGGTTCATGAAGTTTAGTTGTTTACAGAGGCCCAAATCCGGCCTGAATACCATGCTCATCATTATGATAACATCATGTACATGTACCATGTACAGTAACACCATAAATTGATTTTAAAGCAGCTTTCCCTTTGTCTCTCCTTTCTCATTTCATCTTTGCAGATAAAGTGGACTGCATTTGCCTTGGTCCTCCTAGGCAACACCGGTTGTTTCATCACAATCCTCATCTTTTTCAGAGCATTTCGACAAGATGATGATTTTGAATTCCAGGTCTGGTGATTGGATCGTTCTATAATGTATTCTTCCTCTGTACCTGTGTTTGTCAATGGCTTCATCTTTATCCCCTCTTCTTAGAACTCCCAGCCCAAATTCAGGTGTACAATTTGATATAAAGATTACAAAATTAAGTCATAATTGTCCGTATCTGGTAATCTGCAGTATACCGTAAACTGTAATCAAGTCATTTTTATATGAAAAATTTCTTGCCTGGTCGGGCAACAGAATTATATAATTTATTTACTTGCCTGAAAGCAAATCCAATTGCCCAAAGTTTTTGCATATAAATAATGCCATTGAGCTTTTTAGTATAAATATGTACCAATAAATCGTTTCGCACTTGACTTTATATGTTTCCAGGCATCACAAATGATAAATTGTAATATTCATATATACGATGTTCATAAAGATTATTTGAAATAGGCGTTGCATGATTTAATATCCCCCATATTCAAGTTGCAATTTTTGGACTAGGCAACAAGAAAATGTATTTTTACTTGCCCCATGCAAGTGGGTTTGTAGAGCCCCGTTATATATTGTGTGTCGGTAGACTAGATGTTTGCCACTGTGAAGCACTTTTAGGACAGTTTATTGTCTGCCGGGCCCCATTTCATAAAACTGTTCCCATTGTAAGTGTACCATTATTGTAACTACTATGGCAACAGCCAATCACCATCAAGCATTTTAGCCGTTGCCATGGTAGTTACAATAATTGGACATTTACAACAGTTGGAAAAGTCTTGTGATACAGGCAACCCTATTTGGTCTACTATAAAATACCCCTTATTATAAAGAGCTCTGATTTATGGAAAACACTCTAATATAACAAGGTAATTTTACTGGTTTAACTTCTTTTTATGCCTCCGCCAACGAAGTGGCCGGAGGCATTATGTTTTCGGGTTGTCCGTCCGTCCGTCCATCTGTCCGTCCCGTTTTCGTTCTCGCGATATCACAAGAACCGGTTCACGGATCAATTTCAAACTTGGTATGCGTGTAGATATTGGGATATCAATGATCTGATTAGATTTTGGGGTTCATGAGGTCAAAGGTCAAGGTCACAGGACTCAATGTATGTGCTAAAATGCCTCGTTCTTGCGATATCTCAAGAACCGGTTGACGGATCAATTTCAAACTTGGTATGAGTGTAAATATCGGGGTGCCACTGATCTGATTAGATTTGGGGGGTCATGAGGTCAAAGGTCAAGGTCACATGACTCAATATGTATGTGAAAATGGCTTGTAATGGTAAAATTTCAAGAACTGAATGTCAGATTTCAATCAAACTTGGTACCTGAATGTCTTTTAGGGAGCCATCAAAGATTGGGGTCATATGGTCAAGGTCACAGGACTCAAAATATATGAAAAATATTTTAAACAATTAAATCAGTGCGTGTTAATTTGGGCTTGATATTAAAATCGCGTGATAGCGGAGGCATAATTTTCGATTGCGCGCAATCGAAGATCCATCTAGTTATTCTTATTTTCTTTTACTATGATTAAAGTTAAACAATGTAATTTTCAGGGTCCCAAGGACCTTGTAATAAGGAGGTTCCACTGTTGGGACACCTAAAATGTCCATATCCCCACCCTCTTACTTGTCCCCTACCTCTTCCGAATTTGTAATCCTAACACAAGAAAACAAATTGTAGAAAGAAAACATTTTTGGGGGTTTGTGGCCCAGTCAGGCAAGTAAACACAATACATTTCAAAGTCTAGATAACAATTATAACGAGATACTTGATATAACAAGGTACTTCCCGAAGACCTCGTTATAATGTGGTTCCACTGTACCGTGTACTGTAGTCGTAAATTCTGTTAAGTGGGTAGAGTGAAAAAGAAGTCCTGACAAAGCTGTACAAAGCCGATGATCTGGGAGACTGGAGAGGCTGATCATCAATGGCATTCTCTACGAAAGCATGCCCTCGAATTGGCATGCATGACTAAAGCCCACCCTACACGATCCGACCCGATCCGACGAACGATTCAGTATCTGAACAATGCTACATGCATGTAATACGCGCGCATGGCTTTAGTTCAGATACGCAGTTGTTCGTCGGATCGGACTCGGATCGTGTAGTGTGCGGAGGGCTTAAAAGAACCGTTACTCTAGGTAATTTGTATAGAACATTGGTTCTTTTTTATAGTCATGCTTGCCCTGTTGGGGCATACTTTGGTAGAGAATACCAAAATTAATTTCACTTTAAAGGGATCTAGTAACTTTGGTGACATGTACAAAAACTGATGGAAGGGTTTATACAATTTGTATTTCTGTAATATTGCTAAATCAATGTATGTACTTCGTTCACAGTCTCCAAGGAAGACTTTCAAATTGGGACAATTCAGTCAAGTACCGGAAGAGAATTTGGTAAACTGTAACCTGTTACATGCTTATATTGGTAATAAGAATACAATGAGGTATCATACCGTATGTAAGAACCGCTAGAGTTCTTATTAAGTTTTTGCAGATGTTGACCATGTTACTAGATCCCTCTAAAATAGTGTTTACATTTTTCTCATTTATTATATTTTGCTTTTTTAAGTGCAATGATATTTTTTATAAATATACTAAATGTCATATTCTATTCAAGGTGATTATGGGACGCATTAGAAGGTTAATTTAATTATAATGTTTATGATTTGTATGCATAGATGATTTAATAATGGCCTAATTAATGGTGAAGCTGAGATTTCATGAAACTGGGCTTGGACGTGATAATTGATGATTTGTTCATCAGTTATGCAGTTTGACTTCAAAACATGAGACGTTGTTATTTCGAGGCAAATCCATTTCTCTTGTCTGACAAGTATGTGTATATCACAGGCATTAAAAAGGGTTTCGGGGAAGAACAAACCGTCAAAAGTGCTTTCTAGCTCAGTTGGTAAGAGCACCGGTCTAGTAGTCTGGAGGTCTCTGGGGTTTGAATCCCGGGGAAGCATTATTTTCTTTGCTCATTTTATGTGTATACGATAGTTAAAATTCGCCATGAGCTTTTGAATAATGTGAATGGATGTATACAAATTACAACCATAATCAGCCATTTTATTTCAAATAAATAGAGTGTCTAAAGTGTCATAAATTGACCTTATTGTCTGATGATTTCATCAGCCAGTGTATTCAGTGGATAAACACTTTAAAGAAAACAAACAAACATTTAAACAAAATGTATACCAGATTTCGATCTATATTTCATTGTTACACTTTATAGTTCATAGAATATGACAGAAATAATGCATATTACTAGTATATCATAACACTGCAAGTAAAATCTTAGATATCCATGTCACTTTTAATCATAAGGGTAACTACTGTACTTGTGTAAATATAATTGTATTTTCAGCATTGTTTATGAACAGTTGAAACTAGTGATATATAATATATAGCATGCTATATACATGTAGAATGCAATAGTTTCTGCACTTTTTTGGAAATGGTTTGAAGCAGAGTAATATAACTGCTTGGGGTATTATATGAAGCGGTTTCAATCGGGATTTTAATCAATCAGCGTTAAGAATAAGATATAATGCTTTATATTCAAATGATGTTATATTTACACTGTAGTCATTAAAATACAGTTTATTATGGCTATAAGGTTTAGTAATTAACATACCAGAATGTGAGACAAAATGTATTTAAATCACTGCAAATGTAGATGTGAATGTACATTCTAAAAACATACATTTTAATGGGTTTGAGTCGAATCAAAATTGAAAGCCCTTAATCAGGGATTATGCGAAAGAAGAGCATATATGTACATTGCTTAATACTTTTCTGTATACACTGTACAGTTTATTCATGTACTAAATATTTGTATATATACTTTAGATCTGTGTTTAATAGCATGCAGAATATACGTATTTTATGTTACAGGTATATGATGATGACAAGTACAATGTATTTATATGTATGTTTGCATTTGCATCTCATTGAAGATAACTTGAGATTTAGACTAGAGCGATTTATAAAGCACATTGTATGGACATGTATGCATGTATAAAGTGTTGTATATTGGTAATAATTGTATGAATTATATATACATTGTACATGTATAAATACAAATGAGATGACATTATTGACATATCCCCTTTTGTAGACCTATACTAAATGCAGTGAACCATTCTGTGAATGTACTAACCTCGTACATATTTTCTCCTTTTAGAAAATTTGAGCAGTTATCCTAAAATGAAACGATGCACGATAAAATAGTGTCCGAGGCCAGTATCAGTTCTACATGTATTTATGGTAAATGGTAATAATGATACATGTAGTACAGCACATTTTCCGACTGTGAGGCTCACAGCACTTTAAAGATAGAAATAAAAAATAAAAATAACAACAAACTGTAAAATTCAGACAGCAGTATAATTTTGTATTTAGGCTTAAAATGTTGGCCTTCCAAAGGACAACCCCATTTTTTGGCCTGTGAGAGGAACTTATAAAATAGTTTTTACCAGGTATGCATTAATTTGCCACATCTGTATAATGTACATACATGCACATACATTTACAATTTTATTATTTATTTATTTAATTATGTTAGATATAAATTTGGCTTTTGCTTCTTGTTGCTTCCCGAGCTCTATATGAAACTAAGCTAACAGGGTTTCACGCATTTGAGACCCGGCCCAATATTTATGAATCCCTGCTAGCTTAGTTCCTTGCTAAGTGTATATTAAATGTGTGGTTAATTGAGCAACAAACAGTTTTCCTAGTTCCCAACTAGGGTTAGCTTAGCTGTGTTTAATCTGTAGCCACCCCATCTTAAATAGACTTAGCAAGGAACTAAGCTAGCGGGCTTTCATGAATTTGAGACCTGTCGAATACATCCTGGCAGTAAATAGTGCATTCAAATGCTTCTGTCACATTCTGTAATCGGTGTAATTATAGTCAAACCTGTCATAGTGGCCACCTATCTATAGCACCGAACCTGCATATATATAGCAGCCACCAAAAGTATTTCCATGAAGAGAAGAACAATGTTATGGAACCTGTCTATAGTGGACACTGTCTACAGTGGCCGCTTGTTTCCCTTATTATAAGTGGTTACTATGCAGCATGGGCGTAGATACTTACGTAATACCTATTCATCAGGGGGATGAATGAATAGATCATCCCCCCCTGATGAATAGGTATCAATGACAGATCTACGCCCATGCTATACACAGTATTGACTGTATAGGAACCATCATATTTGTCGGGTGAGAGTGAGAAGGCTGTTGATGTCATTTTTGGCTACATTGAGTTCTGCATACCATCTTGTTCAGAGCCTCCTTTGCATGCCAAATTATCTGATAATTATTCATAATTTGGGGAATATTTATCTGCATACCATCTTGTTGTTCAGAGCCTCCTTTGTCGTGCCAAGTCGCGCCAAATTATCTGATAATTATTCATAATTTTGGGAATATTTATCTGCATTATACCATCTTGTATTTCAGTCTGTTCAGTGCCTCCTTTGTCATGCCAAATTATCTGATAATTATTAATTTATAATTTTTGGAATATCTATACAAAAAAATAAGAGATCTATAAATTAGTAGTTTTCTACAAATGCTACAAAAAGTGACTCTGCTCCCTTCTCTTTCTCAACCGACTGTATGTTATGTTAGCGAGTGTATATCAATTTCTATTTATGAATACTTGCCTATATCAGTTGAGCTTGTTTCTCCTCTTTTTTGTCTTCTTTTTTTTTGTCTTTCAAGTGACGGTGACCTATAGATGTGCATGTGAATTGCAAAGAATTATTGTGCTTGTACATTATAATTATAATTATACATAAACTGACAGTTCAATATTAAAATCTCAGTAGAAAAGGACAAACCATGTTTGATTATTGATTATTTTGTACTCAGTATAATCAAATGCTGAAGAATGTTATATTTTAAACCAGTGATATGTTCTATTCATGAGTTAAACATTGTATCCATTACCAGATTAGTGGTTTGGTGTAATCCAATAACATAACTATATGAGGAAAAACAAACAAAGAATAATTGCTGATTTTATGATAGTATACTGAAAAATGTAATGAACTGCATTTTCTACCAAATCAAATGAAAAAGTGCAAAAGAAAATTTAACAAATAATTTTTGAAAATATAATGATAGTGGTTTGCTTTGTGGTGGCCCTCCCTCCGGCTAAGATTTTGCTGTCCAAGTTGGAAGAAGGGGTTCCGGGGCTAACACTTTATTTAATGTGACTCCACTTTCTTCCATCCATCGGGGAAGTTGTTTGTTTAGTTCTTCAGAGGCTGGACGTGGGGTTTGTTTCCCACAAAGTACAGTATATGGGAGAAGGGGGTGTTCCACAAAGATCCCAAGTCGAACTTTAATACAGTAGTACAGTTTTTGGTAAGACTGAGCTTTAGTAACCAAAACCTGCACAATAACATTACAAACTAATAGTTATAACTCCACCATTTATTTATTATTTATTTTTTTATTCATCAAATAAATCTGGGCCCCAGATTTATTCCGATCGGATATATTTATTGATATTTCAGCCGTTTCTGAACCGATTTTGATCAAATAAAGTTTATTCTGCAATTAAAATTGTATGCTCTTTCAAATTTTAGACTCGGTTTTTCATTATCTCACAAACAAATTATTTAGTGCAGCGCCCTCTATACCAAAACTGAACTAGGGTACCCCTTTAACACTAAGTTTGACAATGATGGAAAACCATTAGTGTAGCTTCGGAATTAAACATATTCAAGAGCCCAAATGCGAATATTTGTAACTTTCCACAAAATTTCACATCAATAACTTGAAGTCTCTTTGATAAAGAAAATGTTAATGGTTCCTGTCAAAATTGCAGGCCTGTTCAAATAACTTGTTTAAAGGGGTAGTTTAGTTTTGGTAGAGAGGGCGCTGCACATCGCAATTTTTTTGTGAGGTAATGAAAAACTGAGTGTCGAATTTGAGAGAACATGCAATTTTAATGGCAGAATAAACTTTATTTGGTCAAAATCGACCCAGAAACGGCTGAAATATCAATAAATATATCTGATCTTATAATTATTTGGGGCCCAAATAATTAGATGATTTTTTGAAAAAATTAAAAAAATGCTTGCACTTTATCAACAAATTTTAAAAGCGTTTTTTAAATGGTTGTTGATGATCTCGCTATTTAATCATTATATCAACAAAACCTCACATGCATAATTTTGGTTGAAAATGGTTGAAACCAATGCCTTTTAAAAAAGCGCCCTCTTGTGTTTTAATGGCTCTTTTTGAATGATAACAGGCGTTTTACTTGGTCGTTTGTAATTTTGTATACCTTTCGAGCATGGTGGAGTTATAACTATTAGTTTATAATGTTACTGTGCAGGTTTTGGCTACTAAAGTTCAGCCTTACCAAAACTAAACTACCCCTTTAACAATTTTACAAAGAAACTTGCTTTCAATAATTTTGAGGTCCAATTTAACGTTAAAGTTCGACTTGGGATCTTTGTGAAACACCCCCAAGATCTGTGTTTGGTTGTGCATGATTGCTTGTGTGTGTGTGTGTATGTATGTTTAATTGTATGTGTGAAATGAAATCTTGAGGTAACC
>JBAMJV010004204.1:0-65000 GCA_037951105.1 Echinarachnius parma
GCACACCGTCACAGAAAATAAATAATCTCGGACATATGCGCTTGGAACGCAAATCAAATGGAATATCATGTCCCCCCCCACATTTGAAAAAGGAGGAGATTGTCCCACCTCCCTTTGTCATATTTATTGTTTGGTTCCATACCTATAAACTTCATATTACGGTGAAATTTCTGTCTCAGGTGTGCACCAAATCGCACAATTCACGCCCCAAAAATACAAAAGTCTCCCTACTGTAGGAGGGGGACACCCTCCCACACCTCTCCCCGCCTTGGTCGCTTCGCTTTCCTTCGCAATGCCTTCCCCTACACCTTTTGAGAAATTTGTTGAACTGACCCTTGCTTAGTTTCATGGGAGCCCAATGCCCTAGACTATTATCGATGGACTCTATAGTATACATGATCACGTGAGGAATCCATTCTCATGGCAAGGCCTCAGTCTTTTCCATCGCTTATGCACTTTAAAAATACGTTATGAGTAGGATCACTAATTTTATACAATTTTAACACCCAATGCTAGGGAGCAAATGTCTGAAATCTAAAAGCTTCCGGGGCTCCGCCCCCTGGACCCCCATTATTGTCCCCAAATGTGGGTGCCCCCCAAAGTCAGGTCTTCGAGCTATCAAGACACTTTCAATGAGCGCATAATAAAACTTTCCGGGCACTGCCAATGTGGGGCTTTTAAGCTCTCTCAGTGGACACTCTGGAAAATATATTCAAATTTCGCCCCCCAATCTCAAAACGGATCGACCCCCTGTTGTTAATTTGATATGTCACAGTGTGTTGTGTAAAGGTTTCAAGTTAAATGGACTTTATTATGGCCGAGTAATGAACTAAAGAAAAAGAAAATGCAAAGTGACCATTCACTAACCTTATTGCACCTCACTTTGTACACGGTTTTGACGAATCCATTGGATCATCTGACATTAAATACTTCAATCAGTTAAATATATTTTAACGAACGGGAAATTGAAAAACCGAAACCTGTCTCATGATTTTTTTGGTTAATACGAATACACCAAGGTATGAGAGACCGCATAGAATTACAATTGGATTTTGAGGATAGTGGACAATGTTAGTAAGCCCTTTAAACGCCGATATTTAAATAAAGGATATAATTCTAACGTAGTCGTTCATTCATAGCTCCCTCATATTCAAATATTAATTTTCACGACACCGTACAAGTTGTATTTGAAAATAAAAATTGACTACAACGGACACTATATAACAAGTATGTTGGACTCCATCCAACATAGTTGTTATGATTATCAGTGCGTATCCAGCAAAGGGTGAAGTTGGCGCCGCCCACCCCCCCCCCTCCCCCCAATCACCTTTCCCTCCCCTATTCAACGGGTGCACAAGGGGTATTCATAATAATAAATTCCCATTGGAAATATGATCAATATAAATTTTCATTGGGAGAATACTCTAGACACCCGCTTTCTCTCTTCAGTTTAACCGGCTACCATATCGGAAACTGGTGGGCTAATGTGCAATATAAATTTATATGGGTTTTTAGATTCTCGCAGCTATTGGCGGGTTTATTTATAAGTATTCATAAATGTCCGGGGGAGGTATTGTCCGGGGGGTAGTTGTCCGGGGGGTAGTTTGTCGGGGGTAGTTTTGTCCGGGGGGTAATTGTCGGGGGGTATTTGTTCTGGGGGGTAGTTGTCTTGGGGGGGGGTCTTGGGAGGTAGTTGTTTTTGGGGGAGTAATTGTCTTGGGGGGGGGGGTAATTGTTCTTGGGGGGTATTTCCCCGTGTTCACACTACAAAATGTTCAGCCCTTTCATCAGGACTATAAGAAGATCAGCAGCTGACTATAGAATCAGCTTCCCATTAAAAATTCTCGTGTGTCAGATCGCTTACTAAACGAAGACGGACGTATCGCTAGAGATGACTAGCGATAACGCTGTTTTATCGTCAGTTTCGTACGAGAGCGTGACTATAGGAATCACGCTTATTCGTGTTGTGAACAACCGTAACTGGCTAATCATGACTAAGTGGGCGTTGCTTAATGCGAAGTTCGCTCGCACAGCTGCAGAGAGATGAGCGCAGGACAGAAAAAAAAGGACAACACACTGCGCAGTAGCAAACTGCGCACTAATACGACTGTTATGGGGGGGGGGAGGGGGGGGGGGGGGGGGGGGGGGTTCGGCGCCACTGTGAACCATCTGGTCCGATATGCTTGCTGTGTGTAGTGTGAACGTTGACCAGGTTTGATTTAAAATCAGCACTAGCGATACGGACTTATCGTTAGTGATGATTCTATAGAGATGATAAGGGTGAAAATGTTTGTGTGTGAACACAGGGGTTGTCTTGGGGGGTAATTGTCTTGGGGGTAATTGTCCTAGGGGGGTATTGTCGGGTGGTAGTTGTCCGGGGGTAATTGTCCTAGGGGGGGGGGGGGGTTAGTTGTCCGGGGGTAATCGGTCCGGGGTGGGGTTGTCCAGGGGGTAGTAGTCCGACACGGTGTTGAATATCACGTTCATGACATTTCTTCTACATGTAGTCATGCTTAACAAACAATATTATTTGCTGAATTTCCCTCACATATCACACATAATAAGTCTTTTCAGACGTGTACAACGAGGTCTCGATCTGTTCGCAAAATCTCAACTTCCCTAAAGTTTTCTAAAGGTTTTCATATTGACAGAAGTTCATGAGCCGTGCGATTAATAATGATCTACTGTATGCTTAATCGGCAATCGTAATTGCGACTACAAAATTCAAAAGACCTTGTCTGACTGGTAATACAGTGAACTATCTAGTAAAATCAGTAATATGATATACAGTGTCATTGCACCGTATACGCGGCTCAAAACACGCAGTTTCAATGCGGAACAGAGGTAAGAATAAGACATGGAACTGCAATGGTGATCACATCCGGAATGGGACTACGTGCAAATAATTAAGCCCTCTGCAGACAGAGCCGACTCGACCCGATCCAACTGCATGTTGGCATCGGGCTAGAGTCGGGCCGGTTGGTCGGAGCCGATTCAACGTGTTGAATCAGCCCCAACTGACATCCGAATATCTCTGGACTGGCAAAATGTGTGTCGCGAGTCTTTAAAAACTGAGCCGATCCGAATGAAAACCAGTCGAATCGGGTTTAGTCGGCTCTATCTGCAGAGGGCTTTAGAAGTTTGCACAGTGATGTTATAAATTATGTACATCATATTTTGTCATTTAGAATTATAAGGCTACTGGCTTTGGTTTACTATTTATTTTAATTCATGTTGTTTGCAAAATGCAGGTTAGGTGATAAAGATCCTTGGAACTCAAAACCAAGCATTAAAATCATAATTATTACCTTGTAAATAACACTGAACAATATTCAGATTATCACACAATTATACAATTATACTTTAAATTACTATGTTTACAATTATTTTCCGTTCTAAAGTGGCCTAAAAAGACACTCTTGTATGAAATTAATTTGTAAGTTATGTGTAAAGGCATTCTCTCGGAAAGGTAAATTATTAGAACGCATGATTAAACGCAATTAAACATTAATTATAATGATCAATTAATATTTGGTAGGGGTACTTGAAGTCCCACATATTGATGAATAAGTCATTCAAATATTGTATACACTTCCAATGCGATAGTAAACAACGGTAACAATACATATTGAAGTCTCAATATGTTTAGACACGAAATGCGATCCTTCTATTACTGCCCTCTATAAAGATTATTTTGTTCACAACTTAAATCAGAAATAGGTATGAAGAGTTGCTATGCAGTTTGATTGGATACCTTTCCTGAATCAGTAAAACGGTCTGAAATACATAATTTTAAAATAATCTACTTTTGAACGTCGAACTATGTAGATATTATCGATATCGGCAGCGCATCCAGTATTCAATCAATTGAATACATTTCATTTTATTGGTCCAAAATCAGAAATTCTTTGTGTAAACATGCATTGACATAAAATTCTTCATTCGAACATTTATCAAAATAAAATACAACAACATTCGCATAAACATGGATTTCTACCATCTTATGTGCGTCTGTCATTGTAACTATTATATAATCAATTATACATACTACTATAAATTTTCCAATAACTTAACAATCATACATGTTTCATCACAGATACATGTTGTGTATAAATATTCATTACCATGTGAGTATTGACTAAAACAATGTTAAGCATTATATCCTAAATCCTATATCAGTGCATTTCATACATCTTAAATATGTTTGTATAATTAATATAATTCCTTTTAAATAACACATATTCTAGGTGCTTTAAGTAAGTATATTTAGACAAAGGCAGTTTTATAATCATAATAATATATTCTTAATATAAAACCAAAACAAATATATACATGTATATTGTATATAAATATCAATTTCCATTAACATATCAAAATCATTGTTGCCCCCCCCCCCTCCCCCCCCCCCCCCACCCCCCCCCTCCATAGCTAAGCCACAATGAATTAAGCTTTTTTTATTTTATTAAACCTAGTTTTTGACTTTTGGTTATACTATACGTCATATCAAGGCGATTTTAGTATTTTTCTTGTGTTGTTCCTGCATTTCATTTATTCTTAATGAATGCTTACAAACACATATTATTGCTGGAATTCTCACAAAATGATTCGAAACAGTAATTTCGAGTGTCGTACGCACTTCCGGCTAAACTACATGAACAATGTTGACCATTATATTAAGTTCTCACTCTGATTATAAACGAAAAAGCAAGTACCCGAGCCCAAAAGTGTGTTTATATTGACAGAAGTTCATGAGCCATGCAAATGATAATGGCCTCAAATCACGCGGACATTATAATTGCGGTTCAAGACTTATTGTGTCACCGAGCATCGCGATACAATAATTATCTAGTATTCGCCAAACATTTCGATACTGCGTTGTAACGTACAGAGAATAAAGTGCGCAGTTGTGAACAAACAACATAGTTATGTGTTTTCCACTGAACGATCACAGCTGAATAGAGACTTTGTTTAACAATTTTTGAATTTTGTTGAACGCATTTCGGGGGTTTTATCGCGAAATATATGGTTTTAGTATGCATTTTACATGGATTCAATCCTGTATAACTAAAATCATATCATATAAGCCTCAGAAAGTGGAAACAGCGCGGATTGTCAAATAACACGGATACGCGTAGGGCATAGATTGACAGAGAATGCTACTGAAGTGAGCGCCGATCTCGACAAATGTTAATACGATGTTGCTTAAAGCTCAAGTTCTAACTGTATATCAAGTAAATCAAGTTACTGGGAAATAACATGACTTCGATATACCAATTTCGAGCAGCGGTGGCAGAGGGTGATATACACTCAGTGAGAAAAATATTGGTACATACAAACAAGTGGCTGCGAATGAAATTTGATGATGGTAGGACAGCTTTGCACATTGCAGCTTTGTTTGGTCACATCGACATTGTAAACTGTCTAATAAGTCAGGGCGCTGGAGTGGGCGTTGTAGATCACAATGGGGAGACAGCATTACATCTGGCGTCTTCCAATGGGCACCTTGACATAGTGAAACATCTGATAAATGCAGGGACTGACGTGAATCGGCGGAGAAAAGATGGAAGAAACGCACTACATAATGCATCGTATCATGGCCATCTTAGCACAGTAAAATACCTCATAGATAAAAGAGCCGACTTGAATCAGCCTGATACCAATGGAAATACGGCACTGCATGATGCATCATACAATCGCCAGCTTGATACAGTCAAATATCTAATTGATAATGGATCCGATGTGAATCTGCCAGGTAGAAATGGACGTACAGCCCTTCATGATGCATCACAAAGTGGTCATCTTGACATAGTCATACATCTCATAGATAAAGGGGCCAACTTAAATCAGCAGATTAATGGTGGGCGCAGCGCACTACATCTTGCATCACAGTATGGTCATCTTGACATAGTCAAATATCTCATAGATAAAGGAGCCACCTTAAATAAGCAGGTAAACGATGGAAGCAGTGCACTACATCTTGCATCACAGTGTGGTCATCTTGACATAGTCAAATATCTCATAGATAAAGGGGCCGACTTGAATCAGCAGGTTAATGATGGGCGCAGCGCACTACATCTTGCATCACAGTGTGGTCATCTTGACATAGTCAAATATCTCATAGATAAAGGAGCCGACTTGAATCAGCAGATGAATGATGGGCGCAGTACACTACATCTCGCATCACAGTTTGGTCATCTTGACATAGTCAAATATCTAATAGATAAAGGGGCCGACTTGAATAAGCAGGTAAACGATGCAAGCAGCGCACTACATCTTGCATCACAGTATGGTCAACTTGACACCGTCAAATATCTCATTGATAAAGGAGCCGATGTGAATCTGCCAGATAGAAACGGATGGATAGCACTGCATGATGCATCACACAATAGTCATCTTGATATAGTCAAATATCTAATAGATAAAGGAGCCGACTTAAATAAGCAGGTAAACGATGGAAGCAGTGCACTACATCTTGCATCACAGTGTGGTCAGCTTGACACCGTCAAATATCTCATTGATCAAGGAGCCGATATGAATCTGCCAGATAGAAATGGATGGATAGCACTGCATGATGCATCACACAATGGTCATCTTGACATAGTCATACATCTCCTAGATAAAGGAGCCGACTTGAATAAGCAGGTGAACGATGGACGCAGCGCACTACATCTGGCATCACACTATGGTCAGCGTGCTATAGTCAAATATCTCATAGATAAAGGGGCCGACTTGAATCAGCAGATGAATGATGGGCGCAGCGCACTACATCTTGCATCACACAATGGTCATCTTGACATAGTCATATATCTCATTGATAAACAAGCCGATGTGGATCTGCCAGATAGCAATGGACGTACAGCACTTCATGATGCATCACAAAGTGGTCATCTTGACATAGTCATACATCTCATAGATAAAGGGGCCAACTTAAATCAGCAGATTAATGGTAGGCGCAGCGCACTACATCTTGCATCACAGTGTGGTCATCTTGACATAGTCAAATATCTCATAGATAAAGGGGCCGACTTGAATCAGCAGGTTAATGATGGGCGCAGCGCACTACATCTTGCATCACAGTGTGGTCATCTTGATATAGACAAATATCTCATAGATAAAGGAGCCGACTTGAATCAGCAGATGAATGATGGGCGCAGTGCACTACATCTTGCATCACAGTGGGGTCATCTTGACATAGTCAAATATCTCATAGATAAAGGGGCCGACTTGAATAAGCAGGTAAACAATGGAAGCAGCGCACTACATCTTGCATCACAGTGTGGTCAGCTTGACACCGTCAAATATCTCATTGATAAAGGAGCTGATGTGAATCTGCCAGATAGAAACGGATGGATAGCACTGCATGATGCATCACACAATGGTCATGTTGACATAGTAAAATATCTAATAGATAAAGGAGCCGACTTAAATAAGCAGGTAAACGATGGAAGCAGTGCACTACATCTTGCATCACAGTGTGGTCAGCTTGACACCGTTAAATATCTCATTGATAAAGGAGCCGATATGAATCTGCCAGATAGAAATGGATGGATAGCACTGCATGATGCATCACGCAATGGTCATCTTGACATAGTCATACATCTCCTAGATAAAGGAGCCGACTTGAATAAGCAGGTGAACGATGGACGCAGCGCACTACATCTGGCATCACACTATGGTCAGCGTGCTATAGTAAAAAATCTCATAGATAAAGGGGCCGACTTGAATCAGCAGATGAATGATGGGCGCAGCGCACTACATCTGGCATCATACTATGGTCAGCTTGCTATAGTCAAATATCTTATAGATAGAGGAATCGACTTGAATCAGCTGGATACCAATGGAAATACGGCACTGCATCTGGCATCATACAAGGGCAATCTAAACACAGTCAAATTTCTTATAGAGAACGGAATCGACTTGAATCAGCTGGATACCAATGGAAATACGGCACTGCATTTTGCATCAGGCAATGGTCATCTTGAAACAGTAAAATATCTCATAGATAAAGGAGCAAACTTGAATTACCAGAGGAACGATGGTAGAAACGCACTACATTTTGCATCATACTATGGTCATCTCGACACAGTCACATATCTCATAGATAAAGGAGTCGACTTGATTAAGTCGGATACCAATGGAAATACGTCACTGCATCTTGCATCACTATATGGTCATCTTGGTGTAGTTAAATGTTTGGTTAACAAAGGAGCCGACTTCAGTATAAGGCGACATGATGGTAAAACATCGCTACAACTTGCGATTGAGAACAGCCATTCCGATTGCATCGCGTGCATGGATCCCGGAAGTAAGGGTATGCCTGAGCTACAAATGGGAGACCAACTGCTGGATAACACATACAAGACATTAAGCTCTACCGAGGAAACCGCAGAAGGTATCACTCACTTGGGTGAGAAACACAATTCTGATTTTCTGAATTTACCATAAGGGCACAATAAATAAATACTGTAATTTTCGAACAAAGGGATGGTGTGAAACTGTTTGTTTTTTTCTTTTCGGAAAGAGGGTATTGAACAATACTTTCGCAGGACTGTATTGTTTCCAGAGATTGTGCTCAAATTTCTAATAATAGTTAAGCAACTATATATACATAATTAAACCCACCACCTCCATCACTACTTTTCACATTATAACGATGATGGTAATGATACTATTATAGGTTTTCTTGGCCAATTTCGTTATAATAATCACCATTATTAAAAGTGTGCATAGCATACAGAAAGTACTAATCATTCAAGTAAAAGTATTATAGCCTAATAATATTATTATTTTAATTCATAACTTAGATTTATAGAATAATGTAAAAACCTTGCCTGCTCTTAAATTACATATCTCCTCAGGACAATTCAAATCTGCGAGCTTCGATCATCATGGCGGAGAGCTAGAGGTAGAGTCGTATGGCTTAACACTCTCGATTCCTCCCGGAGCTCTTCCGGAAGGATGCAGCCAAGAGATAGGTCTCCAGGTACTGACGGAGCTACCAGACGACTTAGTCTTAGGGGAGGATGAGATGGTGGTCAGCTATGGCTTCCGCTGCACGCCCTCGGGACTAACCTTCAAGAAACCGGTGACAGTGACGATGCCACACAGCGCGATCTTGATGGAGTTTAGCAGCAGGAGTGATGTAGCTGTGATGTACACAAAACAAGAAACTCAGGGTGAGTTATTAGAATTGCTATCTAGTAGGCTTGTTAAGGGCCAACAATATGGGTGTTGACTTCATTTTGGGGTATGATTATTTTACTCGGCACACATATTCCTTGGATCAAAAGAAAACATTCATCCAAAGAGACACTCTGTATCTGTGCAAATTAGGCCTAATTTCCATAATTAGGTGGGCTGTACATCATACAGACCACCTCATAATTTCGTTAGAATTGCCTTTATTATTCTTTATTTTTCTTATTTCCAATCACTTTTTTGTTACCACGATAACTTGAAAATGGTTCAATCAAGTGCCTTGAAATTTGGCACACATATATATAGGCATATGGACAAAGCAAAATAAGGTTTTGAACCCTGACCTTGACTGATGACGTCATCTAGGCGCCATTTTGTAAAATTTTCTGAATATCTTCTCATGATCATATCTTCATAACGAAAAGTTGTTTCTCATTCATATTTATCATGATCAAGGTCAATATCCGTCCGGTCAATTTCAGGTCAAAAAACGCGCGCGCATGCGTACGTGCGCGCGTCAGCGCGCGCGCAAAATTTTAAAATGTTCAAAATCGTCGCAAATTCATTTTGGATACGTTTTAGGCCATTTTAAGCATTTTACGAAAAAACGCGCACACGCGCATGCGCGCGCGTTTTCGCGCGCACTGGCATTTTGCAACATAGAATCGCCGAATTTTCTCTGTTATCATATTTAGCCCATCTTTCCAAGCATTTTGATACCTTGTTCACCTTTTTCTGACTAGTAAAAACGCAATGAGCTTCCGTTCAAGAAACATGTCCGTGCGCGCGAGCTCTTGTAATACATAGCATATATGGGCAAAAACATGCCTATACAAAATTCATTGTAACTCTTCAGAATGGATGGGAACTCCCAAGTTTTTTTTCATATTTGGATAGATTATGAGTCGGAGATATGATTTCATGTCTCATTTGACCCTCAATTAACTCATGGCGTCATCATAATGGCCTCCGAACTCAAAATTTCAATTTGCATATTATGACGTCAGCATATTTTTGGAAAATTGATTGTATCTCTGTAAATGTTGATCGATTTTCTTCCAAATTTTGATATGTTCTAGCTGATACAATTCTCTACAAATGTGATAATCACGATTTTTCATTTTGACAAAGGCATCATGGCGTATTTTTGCGATTTAAGGAGGCATGTCATTTTTTAACATTTTGCGTGTATTCTCTATGGGACATGACTTTTTTTCAAAACTGGATTCTACATTCCCGTCTTTCGCGACCAATATCTTCTTCGTTTTAGCTTCGTTTACGCTGAACTTCGAGTATGTTGTAGCTGAGACAATAAGCTATCTCAAATGAGCCCTTGATTATGTCTTTAATTTTAGTTCGACCAGCCCACCTATACTTGTTCTAAACAAGTATTACAATTCTAGTTTATTATATATATATGAATAATAATTATTATTATTAATATATTATGGATTGTAAAAATTATCAAATATTTGATTATTTGCTACATTATAATGAGATTACCTAAACATTTGTCATGAAATCAATTACAGGTAAACTGCGTATATTGACCATCTAAGGAAACAGAAAACTTGGCCACTACAGGCAGGTGACCATTATATACAGGTTCACTAAGATTATTTTCCTCTATAGATGATTTACTTTATGGCCACTATAGACAGGTTGGCTGCTATAGACAGGTTTGACACCATGTATATCCAAAGTACATCTCACAAAACACTCCAGTCATTTCTTTTGCTAGTTTCACAATTGTTAATGTAGACACACATCAATCAAAGAAGCGAGCATTCATAATCAATCAGTCAATCAAAGATATGATATAATTTCAAATTTGCATATATTCAATCATCAAAAAAAGAAAAAAAGAAAAGAAGCCATACCTTTTTAAAATACGCATTTATTCAACACAATTATGTACAAAGAAATAACGAAATATAACATAGCTTTTTAGATCATTGTCTACATGGTATAAGTGTTATACGATATACGGAGCTCTCCTCACTGTATAACTATTATACGATATATTGAGCGCCTTGGATGGTATAAGCGTATACAATATACTGTGCTCTACTCATCTATTATAATGTATTATGATATTATCTTCTACATTGAAATACTTGAACTTTAACATTCCTGTGGCGGCCACATTGGATTTGAGAGACAAGATGACTGCCAATGCTTACAATAACCTGCTAAAATTATTTGTTTACTTTGACTTAACCTATTTAATCAATCTGCATAAGTTAAAACATCAATTATTTATATATACATAAAGACTTACAATTTCATAATAATATATCAGATTTGTGTACTAATGCATAAATTATGAAAATTTGTCTAATTACATCGATGAAGTGTGCTTCTTTTGATGAATCTTCTTAGTTTGTTCCAAGGATGGCTCCAAAATTATTTCCGACATCTAAACAATTGTTAAAAAATACACATCACACATGTTTGTACCATGATTAGTTTAAAAGTAAGACAAAATATACAAAATTTAACATTCCTGCCAACGGCCATCTTGGATTTGAGGGACTAGATGGCTACGAAAGGTTAAAGTAATCTGCTAGATCCACTGGCCTTGATATACCCTAGACCATCTATTTTCAAAGTTATTCTCTCAATTAAGTATCTCAATAAAAACGCCATTTTCATAGAATATCCCATTCCCATTAATAGATTTGCATAAATATGGAAATGATGACTAATTTCTATAAATACAGTGTGTCTCTTTGGATGAATTTTCTTCTTTTGATCCAAGGAATATAAAAACATAATTTTCATAGAATATCCCATTTTCATGAATAAATTTGCATAAATTATGGAAATTAGGCCTAATTTGCATAGATACTGAGTGTCTCTTTGGATGAATTTTTTTCTTTTGATCCAATGAATATGTGTGCCAAGTAAAACAATCGTACCCTAAAATGCAGTCACGGACCCCTTAACAAGCCTACTAATCATTATTGATGCCATAAATAACGATGGTCATGTTCATCATCATTACGACAATTATCAACAGCTCCATCACAATCATCGCTACCACCAACATCGCCACCATCAACATGAGCAACACCACTACATGAAATTTAAATAGAGTAGTTATTCTTTAAAGAAAGTTTCAAAGAATCTCATTAATTTTAAATTTACCATTACTGGTGTTGCCCTGCAGATGCATCGTGGATCCAAACTACAATGACGGGTGAACCAGGTTGTCCTGTGATCAGTATCAGCAGGAAACGAATAGAGCTGCACATCATCCATTTCTCGTCGTACTGGGCTGCCTTCTTGACATGGTACTACGGAGAAAAGCGGATGTCCTTCATCCCCTTCATTCCGATCCACCTGCCGGTCGACCGTATTCCGATACTCCACGTTCACGTGTTTGATACACTCAAAGGATGCTTGAAGGTACGATCTTAACCGATTTGCTATTGGTATGTTTCACATAAGATATTTAGGGTACGACTATAAGGCAAACGGAGTTAATGTAATTGTTCTATGATTCTTTTAGAATGCACGATTACATACAAATGCGAATATTAGTTCTAGGTACCATATATTTAATGTAAAAAACAAGAATATTTTCATTTGAGCAGATAATATAACTACTTGTAGGGGCTGGGTAGTTGTGAACGTCTTCTTAAATTATAATAATTATTTCGATTGTCCTGGTATTTTAATTCGAATCGCATGCTGTAAGGTTCCCGAAACATTCATTATCACAATTCATATCCAGGACATTGAAGAGTTCGAGAAGAAGTTGGAATACAAACCTGCCTACACAGAGGAAATGCTGAACATCAGTTTAAATGATGAAGAAGACCTGAAGATCACTTGCGAACTACACGGAAGAGAAGAAACCGATACACAGGTTTGCATGATTTCCACTTGCATGTCAGACACTTGCAAAAAAAAAGTCTTAAAGGATTGATCCTAAGCTCTGTTAAAATATATGTACCCAAGACGTGCAAAATGGGATGAATAGGGAAATGAAACATTTATAGTCATGATCCTTTTATATCACAGCCTCAGGAGATTAAAGCGGGAGTAAAGCTCTTCAAAATAACTTCAAATGAACCCCTTCTTGCATTCTTGCGCTGAGCCGTCTATCAAAAAAGAATGAGATCTTCATTAGACAGTTAGAATTTTGTAGTTTTGTGTAATCACTTGTATAATTATTTCAAATAAGACTAATGTAAACAGTACACGAACATGATAGTCTAGCTACTGGTCTCCATACAATATTAAGGTTAGTATCATACAAGTATCACAAGGTGAGCGTCAATGCGAGTATCACAACGTTCCTACTATAATCAAATCATCTTTTTCTTGACAAGACAACTTTAGGCAAACTTTTATTTTTGTGTCACTTCTCCCGAAAAGGTCATCGAGCATTCGGATCTCAGACGTCTGGTTCGATGGAATGAAGGCTTCTCTCTCGACCTCAACCAGCGAATGGCTGACAGCCGCGTCTACCTCCACATGCAACACACATCAAAGAGGACCATCATCTTCAGAACGGGATACCGTGGTATATATGTTTATATTAGCCTCTAGTCAATGGGACCTAGCTGACATGATTATCAGCAGGATATACGCCCTATAGCACGCGGCACTGTCACTATATTGAAGTATGAAATAAAGTGGGATTTTCCTTTATAAATAAGACACCTAGGCTATATCGTGGAGCTAGACGCATTGTAGTAGAACAACCGTTGTTGCAAGGCAGTTTGTTCGCCTCGTCCCGGGTGCCGTTTTGGGTTATTCACTGAACTGATAGACAACTAATTATCATCTCCGCTAAGGAGGTTATGTGTTCGGTCCCGTTTGTTTGTTTGTTTGTTTATTTTTTGTTTGTTTGTTTGTTTGTATGTTTGTTGGTCACCAATCTCCTGTCCCTTTCCTGTGCACAATTTTAACAGATATCTCAACCAATTTTTCGTAGAAGCTTAGTGTTCATTTAGAATAGAACCTATTCAATTTTCAAGGTCAAAAATCAAATGGCATAATGACACAAATATACATTGTAATAAATGTACCTCTCGCCATTCTCGCCGATACGTGGACAACAACATAGAAATTGATAATTGCTCGACTTAGGTTCTTGCCGTGTATGCGTCCAAGAACCACCAAACCGATAATTGTTCGAGTGCAAACAAATTGTAGGTACCATTAGGAACTTCAGGCAGCCTATTTTGTTTGAGGTTATGTTTTCGGTCCCGTCTCCTGCACACAATTTAACAGATATCTCAACCAATTTTTTCGTAGAAGCTTCGTGTTCATCTATAATCTAACCCATTAATTTATCAAGGTAAAAAGTCAAAGGGCAACGTCAAGGTCACGCAAATATCATTCAAGTTTTGACAGAGGCATGCGTCTATAGTGAACATTTGTTTACTCTTTGACCAAAGTATAAAATATATTTGATCCTAGTTATATATATATTAAAGCTGATTCGTTTATTTGATACATTGGTCATACTATTAGGTTCAGTAGTGGTTTAACCTTATAAATCATAATATCATCATCCGCACATGTATGTCTGTAAGGTTTCCTTTACGGTATACGTGTTTTGATTAATGCACACTTAATTCAACTACTAGCGAAAGCATGGAATAGTGTATACCGGCATTAAGCTTTGTAAACATGCTTGTGTGTTTTATATTGTACAGATCCTCGCCCAAGGAAGGAGGAAATGTCAGACTTTCCACCACGACATCACGGGAGGTCTTCTGGATCCGGAGGTGACAACTCTGGCGAGGCAGCATGTGAAAACTCTTCTCCACCATCGAGGGAGGGAAAGGTGCCTTCCTCAGATCAAGTTCCAAGAGAGGCCATCAGTTCAATTGGACTGCCATGCCATCCTCACTCACCGTTTGAGTATGGCTCATCATCTGAAGTCGTGTCGGGAAACGTTGCAGACAGTCCGTCGTCACCAGGGGAGGAAGGTCGGATTCCCCCAGGTAATGTGACAGCTCGAAGATCTGTTCAACAGAATGAACCTGCAGGTTTGCCTGGAAGGCTACACGAGGGCCGCCTCTCTCAAGGGCCGCCTCGAGAGATAATCGGTGCATCAGTCATGTCAGTTCTACCCCAGTCCCAGTCGACTTACAACCAAGTTACACTTCCACCTACTATTGCTCCAATATCACCACATCGTAGACAAGTAGGCATACAGCAGCAATATGTTCAGACCATACATGGACATATGATAATGGCAAATACAGTTATCGTCAACGCACCTGATAAAACTACACATTGCATCCCACAGCCGCGTGTAGTCCCACACGGTCTGCAACAAGAGCTGAGTGTTAAGCTGAATCCATGCAGTGTGCTAGGTAACGACTGGAAACGCCTTGCCGAGGTTCTAGGCATGGATGAGTACATTGCGTCCATCAAACAGAAGAGTGACCCGACTGAAGTGTTAATCGGTATCGCTGAGACGGAGAAGAAGATCACAGACCTAGACCAACTTTCGCAGATGTTTCGGCAAATAAAGCGCTTGGATTGTGTACAGGTTGTGGAAGACTATGTCACTTCCACGAGACAACAAAGTGAAGACGATGACGGGTCTAATGCCAGCAGTAATGGCGACGATGTTGATCTGTTCGATAAGGACTAGGCTTGTCTGAGAATAAGTACTACTGTGGAACCTTTATATTTGTTATCATATCAGCCATCTTGACACGTCATAGTAAAAAAATTATATTAAGAGATTTTTTCAGCAAAAATCATCTTGTTATACGAGGAATTGATATATCAGTTGCTTTTTTAAAACCAGGTTCCTGTACTACATTTCCATTTTAGAAGGCTGACTTGTCCTGTCACTCCCAGAGCCGAGGGTTGGATGCATGATGTCCGTAATCACTCCTTCCGGTCGTTAACTAGTGACAAAATTACAAGTCTATTCATGAAATAAAAATGATTTGGGCAATGCAAAACAAATTCACAATCCCTACCCCAAATAAATCACGTTTTTTTACTGAACGTGTGGTATTCTCCTCTAATATTGTTGTTTTTAAAACTCTTGTTGGTTAAATGGGTGGAATGCAGTACACATCATTAGAGTCTGGAGTCCAATAGACTTGTTGAAGTAATTATGTATACATTGTACATTGTACTATACAAGTGTAATTGATGATATGAATAGTGCAATAGGAGTATCTAAATGTAATTAACCAGTTAACTGTGTCATAGAACGAATTTCAAGGTGGATTTGGACCACTGTTTCATGGAAGGTCATGTGTATTCTTTTAAACTTGAGAGAATAACTGTTACTTAGTGACAAAACAAAATAACAAGGATATAATGAATTCAATATATATCATTTTTCCAAATTTTTTTTCTCCAAAGTATTGTGTTAGGTAGTTTAAAAAGCAGAGTTTTAACCGTTATCTTGGAAATCACTTTTAGTCTGGATTATATAGAAGTGAAAATAATACAGATGTTGAGTGTTGAAATGAAGTGATGAAAGAGGAGTTAAAGGTTTGCCTTGTTTTCACAAGTTCAGGCAGCAGGTGATATTCTACCCATTCTACGAGGAACATAAAGCATCGACGCTGAACCTGATCGATGAGATAGTAACTAATGTCATTAAATAATTTCTTGAAATATAATATTGGAGGAAAGAACAAAAATATATCAAAAGTGATTCGATTATAACATGGTTGTATTTTCAACATATAAACACTCAAAGATTAACAAAGACACTTTGCTAATAAGTATTGACTTTGTTAACTGTAGACTTAATGTAAATGTCAAGTGCTTTAATGCATTAACTATGCTCTAAAGTTTTATAAAGAAACGTATGTACTCCATTGTTTATTTAGGGCGGTGATCGTTACCTAATGTTTATATTTTCTAAATAACTATATTATCCTAGCAGTACAGTGATCCTAGTGTAATACATCATCAATTGTGTGGACGTGGTGTGGCAAGATTGGTAGAGCGTTCGCTTTCCAATCGTGAGACCCCGAGTTCGAACCCATGCCCATCGCTTGTGCCCTTCAGCAAGACATTTAACCCACTATTGCTGCTGTCTATACTCAGGTGTATAAATGGGGACCCGGTAGGAGTGGAACGTGTATGCAATTGTACTTGTATGCCGTGGAGTGCGCCCTATGACTGCCAGAATGTCTTGCTCCCAAGGGAGCAGAAAGTGCACGTCTTGTGCGGATTGATTGTGAGTTTATCCGATGACCGGGGTAAAAATATCAATGTAAAGCCCTTAGAGATTATTATCAATCATATTAGGCGCTATATAAATCGAAAGATTATTATTATTATTAGTAGTAGTAACATGTCTTAGAGGTGTTTCGGTATTTTCTCCGTTATATATCTCAACAAAAGCCAAAGATCAACTTAATAATATTATAAAATGTTTTCTAAGTATAAATATGATTGTAAGAAAACACGGGCACAAGTGAATGTACTATTGAATACAAAATGTACAAAAATGACTTGCCGTGTAATGTGTATTTTGAAAACGAACATTACAATATTATAAAAGTGACTGTAGAATGTTTTAATTTATACTTGGTTAATTTAGGGGAAATATAGTAACTTAGTAACAATATTGAAACCAAATAAAGCAAGTGGCCCAGATGATGTTTCTCCCATAGTTGTAAAAGAATGTATACACTTTATCTTTAATACGTCTAGTTCTACTGAAGTATTCCCTGACAGCCTAGTTCTAAACTAGCCAATATCATACCAGTTTATAAGAAAATGAAAAAGAAAATATACATAATTATAGACCGATTGCTCTTGTATCAATCTTTTCAAAAATACAAATTAGCAAATGGCATTTATGAGTGGAATAATTTGAGTATGAACTTTATCTCGATTTAAAGCACGATGTATACAATGATCATTTAATGATTTATGTAAAAAACAGTTTGAGCAGAGGAGGATTTCTATTGAATTGTTGTGTGTGCGTGACTGTATTTGTGTTTCTGTCATGTTATTTGAAAGAATTTCGTTTCATCAACTATGTGTAGTTTTACTTTTAAGGCCCCTCTTCAAGCAATGTGCTTCTAACTTCTTAGGGTAACCTTGCCATATTATGTTATTTATGGGTTATTTATAATGTATACTTATTTGTATGTACATGTAAAGTAATTTTATGATTAAATAAACGAATTGAAATTAAACATTTAAATTGAAAGTTATTAAACTGTTAAATGATATAGAATACATTACATCGATATGCATGATTTTTAGCTCATATTAAGTTACAAAAGTTACAATACTACGTTGTACAAAATTATTTAACTACTTAAATTCCGTAATTTTAATTATAGGTTTTACATCATCGTTATTTTTTGTTCGTGTCATGAGAAGTATATTACAATTGTTATGTGAGTACCAGTGGCGTAGCGTGGTCGGACTGATTGGGGGGGCACACCTTATGTATTTCTTTGTTTTTTCAAAAAATGGCCCCTTATGTTTTCTATTGTTTTTTCAAAATTATTGGGGGGGCACAGGCCCCCCCCCCCCCCCCCCCGTGTCCCCCCGTAGCTACGCCACTGGTGAGTACCGAGGGTAAGGAATAATAATGTATACAATGTTTTTTTTATGGAATACCATGTTATTTGGAAATATCTCACCATCGTTTAAGCCGGGACAGTCTGACGAAGTTTGTAGGAACTAACAAACAACAATCTTACTTAAGATAATTGTTTGTTTACATCTGATTTTGCTTCTGTATATTATAGTTTCATGATTATTCATTAACCTCGTGAATATGTATGTTACATGTTGAGCTCGTGGAAGGTGAGAAAGCATTATACGCGAAACTCATTCATTTGTGTGTGTAATAAAGTCTTGCAACACAAAGTCAGTAACGTTTCCAAGCTTGCCCGACCAATTGTGGATTATTCTCGATTGATTTGGTTGTTGTAGCCTGATCATGTGTTGGTGGATGGGGCATGTCATTCCAGAGACCTGTCCGTGACAATATAACTAAATCTTTGTTCGTGTCGTGAGAAGCACTTTTTTACAATTATGCAAGTACCAGGAATAAGATATACAGTCTAGTTATACAAATACGCATATCATATTTTTAAATTCATATATTCATAGACTACCGCTTTGAGGTATTTAGCAATACCCCCTCAAAGTAGCAGCCAGGATAGGAGAGGTTTGCAGAAACTATCCAAGCCTTGCTCAATGTAGTTGTTGTATCATCTTATTCTGATCGCGTATATTATAGTGTCACGAATACTCATTAAACTCATGTATATCTAAATGAATATGCATGCTGTGCAATTATAAAGTGGAATAGCATTGCAGGCGAAAATCAACGTCAAAGTCTTGCAGTACAACTAAAGCAAACTTAAGGTAATGACGATTCCAATCTTGTCCTGACCATTGTTGCCTATTTCTGCGTGATTTGGTGGTTGTGGCTTGATTATGTGTTAATGTGGATGGGGCATGTAATTTTAAGAGACCTGTCCGTGACAATAGAAAGAAACCTGTAAATGCACACGGGATTCGTTATGTTACCATATAATCCATATTGAAATGTTGCAATTAATTTAAATCAATATTATTGATTTAAATTAAATGTCACTGAATCACAAATCACATGTTTTATAAAGCTGGGGTAAATGCTGCTGTCTTTAAATTGACAATTCTCAATTTGCACGGTTAATTCATCGTTTTATTCAATTGAAATATCTATCAGTATGATGCACTTAAAACAAATAATATATGATTCTATACTATATGGACTCACAAATTGTCAATAATAAAATGTAACTTAATTTTAACGATGAGGCGGTGCTGTGTATATTGAACATGTTAATAAACGTCATACTCCTTGTAATTCACGGAGTGATATCTAGCATGATTTTTTTTATGGTATTCTGTTTCTTTTGAGAATTAAACCAACAATTGAATAGGGAGAATTAGTCAAACATCAAATCAATTGAAAGCATGTATTGTATGGCGTCATCACGGCATTGCGAACTCATACAACAATATTTTCTCTATGCCTTTTACATGTATTTGGACTGCTTCTTACGCATGATATTGTTGACTTGACGGCACATCATTTTTAGTATGAAATATTTATTCTTAATGCTTCATGTTCTTTTTACTTCTTTTTTTAACACATTTTATATGAAAACGTAAGTAAGCTTGATATTGTGGAAATGAATTTACTAATCACTATAGCTATATTTACCGGCTATAAACGTTGTTGGATAATACATGTGCGCCATTATAAAGGGATCACATAATAAACAATACGACAACAACAACAATAACAACAATAATACAACTGATGTTACATGTATTATATGACATTCAGAAAAAATAAAACAGTGTTACACATGGAACCGGAATAAAAGAATCAAAATGCTCTCGATTTGTAGTCTATCGGGACTCTGTTGGTGTTGAAAATAGTGATACTGGCCTTAGCTCATTGATCAATTGGCCTAAAATGTTGTGGCTGTAAGTTAATAAATCAAGGAGTAATACTTCTGTGTTTAAGTATACGTTTGTATAGTTTCTATCTTAATAATATTGTACAAATCTATGTGTCATTGCTAGAATTTTGAAATGTTTCGGTCACACGTTCCAAGTGCCTTATTTACATTATTATACTCCGGTAGCGTGATAGCATGAACAATTGTCACCATACAAATATAGGTCTCAATTTCTTTAGATACAAACATATTGCTTTGTTCATGGGCGTCGATACTTACGTAATACCCATTCATCAGGGGGGGATGGATGAATGGATCACCCCCCCCCTGATCAATGGGTATCAATGACAGATCGACGCCCGTGGCTTTGTTGACATAAGTTCATGAGCCGTGCCGATTATAATGATGTGCAATCTAGCGGAAATTGTCATTGAATTTCAGAACATGCCAAATACTATTTTGTAAACGAGTAATACAATATTTTCTATAGTATTCACAGAGCATTGTAATAGTGTGCTGCAACGTACAAATATCAAAGTACACAAATTCGAAACAAACAGAGATAGATATGGAATCTTTTCCACTCAACAAACACCCCCTAATAAATGATGCATTGCAAATAGACTACGTGTCATTAAATAATTTCCTAAAATGTAATATTGGAAGAATGAACAAATATATCAAAAATGGTTCGATTGCAACATGGTTGTATTTTTAACACACAAACACACAAGACACTTTGCTAAGTAGTATTGACTTTCTGTACTGTATACTTAATGCCAAGTATACTGAATACATGAACTATATGCGGTTTAATATCTTAAGATAAGGTATTTACTCCATTGTTTATTCAGGGCGGTGATCGTTACCCAGTGTATATATTTTCCAAATAAATATATTATCCTATCAGTACATTGGTCATAGTCTAATACATCATCAATTGATTACATGTAATAGATTGTAGTAAGATGTCATACTGGTGTTTAGGTATTTTCTTCATTATATATCTCAACAAAAGGCAAACATAACATCAACGTTATAAACTAATTCTCAAAGTACCTACTAATATGCAATTATTTAATTGTACGTTTTACATTTTCCTTGTTGTCTTTTCGTGTCATGGGAAGCACATTATGGTTGTCATGTGCTGAGTACCGAGGGTAAGACAAAATAATGTACAAAATCTCGTAATGAAAGTACACGCGTAATACGTGTTTTCGCTAACGTTTTGGATTATTTGGAAGTACCCCACCAACGCTGAAGCCGGGACAGGCAGACGAAGTTTTTAGGAAACAAAAACCTTACGGAAGCTCATTTGTGTTACATCTCATTTTGCTTGTGTATATTATAGTTTAATGATTGTTCATTAACCTCTTAAATATCTCTGGTACATGTTGTGCTCGTAAAAAGTGAAAAAGCGTTACACGCGAACTCATTCATTTGTGTGTGTAATAAAGTCTGGCAACACAAAGTCAGTAACGTTTCCAAGCTTGCCCTACCCATTTAGGATTATTTTCGAGTGATTTGGTGGTTGTAGCGTGATCATATATTAAGGTGGATGGGGCATGTCATTCCAGAGGCCTTTCCTTGACTATAGAAAGAAATACCCAATAAACCCCATCATTGCAGCCAGGATAGGAGAAGTTTGCAGAAACTTTTTTTTTTTTGTATTGACCAATTACAAGAATTAGATTGGATCAATTATCATTAGAAAAGCAGAGTTTACATTTATACTGCCAAGTATGTGCTTTCATGTTGATTTATATATTCTACGTGTGTTAATTTCAAACCAACGATGGTTTAATGATAATTAAAAGAATATCTTAAATTATATATTCCGTATGTCGTTGCCTTATTTCTTTGAGTATTAATCACATATAACAGAACCACACCTATCAAGTCAGACTTGGTAAATACAGTACCAAGATCTGACATGATATGAAGTAAAATCTGAGTTTTCTTTTCTATTAAAGAAATACCCTTTTTTTCAATCACTGTTATCGAAAAAGATAAAAAGCCATGATTGAAATCCCCCTTCCCCCGTAGGTACGCTACTGTACTGAATTTGTAAAAACTTATAGTACCGATGGTTTGACGCATATTAATATCATGCACGTTCATGACATTTCTTCTGCATTTGTTTGTCATGCTAACAAACAAATATAGTTTGCTGAATTTCCCACACATATCCCACATAATACGTTTTTTTCAAGCGTGTACAACGAGGTCTCAATCTGTTCGCAAAATATCAACTTCCCCTACAGGTTTTCATTATTGACAAAAGTTCATGAGCCGTGCGATTGATAATCTATAAATTAAAATTTGTGTTCCCTCAAAGTATTTTACGTATATTATATACAATTTTAATTTTGCCATATTTAAACTATGGTGTACTTGCTTGGGGTAACTCGTTAAAATCTCAACTAGAAAAATTACTTTTGGTACAGAAAAGAGTAATAAGAATTGTTTGTAATACTCATTATCTTGCACATACCGATGTCCTTTTTAATAATAGTAGTGTTTTGAAAGTTGAAGATATTTATTATTTACAACTAGGAGCTCTTATGTATGATTTGAATGCAGGTTTGCTGCCAGTAGCCTTGGCCAGAATATTTAAGAAAAATAACCAAGTTCATAATTATTTTACACGACACGCGCAAGCATATCATTTACCTCTTGTTAGAACACAATTCGCCCTGACGACATTGGGGTCTACTGGACCTAGGTTTTGGAACTCCCTTGAACCAAGAATAGCGCAATCGGTCAGTACTTATGTTTTTAAGCGCAAACTGAAGTTACTTTTTTTGAGTCGATATTGCCTAGATTTATATATATTTTTAAAATCATTTTTTAGTAGTTAGTAGTTTTTATCACACTTATTTATGTTTATATCTTTTTCAGTTCATTAGTTAGTTTAGTTTGTAAGCATTTTAATGCATGTAGTATTTTTAAAATCATTATATACAATGTAGGAAAATTATTTGCTATATAATAGGTCTGCTTACTTCTAATTCTACTCCTGTTTCTCAAATCATCTGTCTGTCTTGTTTTGTTCTGTCTGTGTTTCAGTCTGTATTGCCCCTCTCTCTCCCACTACCTTGTATTTTGTCCTGTTACTCGTAGTATTTTCCTGCTTTTCCTGTAAATAGTCATTATTTAGTAGTCAGTAGTTTTTATCACACTTATTTATGTTTATATCTTTTTCAGTTCATTAGTTAGTTTAGTTTGTAAGCATTTTAATGCATGTAGTACTTTTATTTGATGAGTTTGTCTATCTGGACATACCCATACGATACACACGAGGGACCTTAATTCCACAAGGTCTACTTTCAACCAAGGTCACCTCATCTTTCTATTGTAACGCCATATTTTTGTTTTGTTAATTTGCTATGTTCATGACATATTTGTAATGTGTGTTATATAAGAAAGATAAATAAATAAACTTGATAATGATCTATACTCAATCGGAAAACATACTTGCCGCCTCAAAATTGAGAAGACTATTGTGTGACTGGTAATACAGTGCACTGTATAGTAAAATTATTAATTGTAATTGCACTATAACACATATACGCAGCTCAAAGTACGTAGTTTAAATGCGGAACAGAGACATGAAACTGTAATGGTGATCACATCCGGAATGAGACTACGTGCAAAGACTTAAGCCCTCTGCAGACAGAGCCGACTCGACCCGATCCGACTGGTTTCAATCAGGCTAGAGTCGGTCCCGGTCGGTCGGAGCCGATTCAGCGTGTTGAATGGGCCCCAACTGGCATCCCTATGTCTCTCTACTGGCAAAATGTGTGTCGCGAGGCACTAAAAATCTGAGCCGATGAAAACCAGTCTAACCGGGTCGAGTCGGCTCTCTCTGCAGAGGGCTTTAGGAGTGAACAGTGATGTTATATGTACATTATATGTTTTCATTTAGAATTATAAGGCTACTGGCTTTGGATTGCTATTTATTTTTTAATTCATGTTGTTTGCAAAATGCAGGTTAGGTGTATTGATCATTGGAACTCAAAACCGAGCACTAACATCATATTACCTTGTAAATAACACTGGACAATATTCAGATTATCACAAAATTATAAAATTATACTTTAAATGACTATGTTTACAATTATTTTCCGTTCTAAAGTGGCCTAAAAAGACACTCTTGTATGAAATTAATTTGTAAGTTATGTGTAAAGGCATTCTCTCGGAAAGGTAAATTATTAGAACGCATGACTAAACGCAATTAAACATTGATTATAATGATCAATTCATATTTGGTAAGGGTACTTGAAGTCCCACATATTGATGAATAAGTCATTCAAATATTGTATACACTTCCAATGCGATAGTAAACAACGGTAACAATACATGTTGAAGTCTCAATATGCGATCCTTCTATTACTGCCCTCTATAAAGATTATTTCAAGAAGATATAATTATGTTCACAACTTAAATCAGAAGTGTATGAAGAGTTGCTATGCAGTTTGATTGGATACCTTTCCTGAATCAGTAAAAAGGTCTGAAATACCTCATTTTAAAATAATCTACTTTTGAACGTCGAACTATGTAGATATTATCAATATCGGTAGCGCATCCAGTACTCTATCAATTGAATCAATTTCATTTTATTGGTCCAAAATCAGAAATTCTTTGTGTAAACATGCATTGACATAAAATTCTTCATTCGAACATTTCTCAAAATACAATACAACAACATTCGTATAAACATGTATTTCTACCATCTTATACATAATTATGTGTGTCTTTCATTGTAACTATTATATAATCAATTATACATACTACTATAAATTTTCCAATAACTTAACAATCATACATGTTTATCTAAATCAGATCATCACAGATACATATTGTGTATAAATATTAATTTCATATCAGGGCATTTCATACATCTTAAATATGTTTGTATAATTAATATAATTCCTTTTAAATAACACATATTCTAGGTGCTTTAAGTAAGTCTTTTTAGACAAAGGCAGTTTTATAATCATAATAATATATTCTTAATATAAAACCAAAACAAATATATATATTGTGTATAAATATTAATTTCCATGTGAGTATTGCATAATCAAATAACCTAATCCAATAAAGTGCATTTCATGCATATCAAATCTGTTTGTATGTAGTTCCGTATAAATAATACATATTTCGAGTAAGTCTATTAAACAAAGGCATTTATAATCATAATACTATATTCATAAAAGTAGAACAAATATAAATTGTGTATAAATATTAATTTCCATGAGTATTGTATAATCAAAGCTTCCTTAATCATATAAACTTATCCAATATAAGTGCATTTCATGTTCGTATAATTAGTATAATTCCTTATACTAAATAATAGTGCTTTAAAGGTATAGTTGAGTATTGGTCAAACTTAACTTTAGTAATCAAAACCTGCACCATGACGGTACAAAATAATAATTATATCTTCACCATGCTCGAAAAGTATACACAATTACAAACGACTAAGTAAAACCCTTGTTACCATTCAAAAAGAGCCGTTACAACTCAAGAGGGCGCTCTCTAAAAATTTTTTAGTTTTAGCCATTTTTCATACAAAATTGTGCATTTAATGTTTTGTTATAATAATGATTCAATAGAGATATTATCAACAACTTTTGAATAACCTATTCAGATTTTGTTCAAAGTAGAATTTAAGCATTTTATTTTTTTTTCTCTAAAAAGTCAAAATATCCCCTGGTGAAGAATTTTTGAATACAAATATGTTTATGGATATTTTAGTCGTTTCCGAACCGAATTTGTTCAAATAAAATTTATTCTGTCATTAAAATTGTATGTTCTTTCAAATTTGACAGTCAGTTTTTCATTATCTCACAAAAAAATATTTTGTGAAGTGCCCCCCTATACCAACACTCAACTATCCCTTTAAGTAAGTCTATTTAAACAAAGGCATTACATTATAATCATAATACTATATAATTATAATATAGGACAGAGTTGGCGTATCCCCCCTCCCCATCCTTTGTCTCCATACAATTTTTACAAAAACACTATTAATACACATTTATCAGGTATTTTAATCAAATGTGAACAATTGCTTTTGTTTTCTTTATTAAAATTGAAAATACAAATAGTAGCAACATATGATTTTAAAGCAAAGGTAGACCTGCATTCCGCTCCAAAGTTTATCCCATGCTAAATTAATACATCATTGAGATACAATATCACAATGAGCATTTTAAATTGTAAAGTTTTCATCCGATGAAACTAACGCTTCCTGGTATTGTTTGTTTGAGCAAGACTAATACATGCTACATTCTTTCATGTGTTCAATATTCCCTTTGTTATATAAGTTTCAGTTTCTTTTACTTTTGGTAGGCCTATGTGTTGGACGATGGTTCATGATTATTGATGGCGCACCAATACCATGATTGATTTTATTGTATGTTTGCTCGTTTGTTGTTTGTTTTTTTGTTAATTTTCTTGTTATAAAATGTATTTATACATACTAAAAATAGTTATTAGTTATGATCAGATGATTGGTATTCCAAAAAGTGCATGCTCGATATTGGAATAAACACAATTGACCACATATGTTAAGTTCTCACTCTGATTAGAAACGAAAAAGCAAGTACCCAAGCCCAAAAGTATGTCTATATTGACAGAGGTTCGTGAGCCATGCAATTGCGGTTCCAAACTTATTCACCGTGTCACCGAGCATCGCGATACAATTATTCTCTAGTATTCGCCAAACATGTCGATACTGCGTTGCAACATACAGAGAATAAAGTGCGCAGTTGTGAACAGACAAAATAGTTATGTGTTTTCCTCTGAACGATCACAGCTGAATAGAGACTTTGTTTAACAATTTGTGAATTTTGTTGAACCCATTTCGGGAGTTTTTTCGCGAAATATATGGTTTAAGTATGCACTTTACATGGATTCAATCCTGTATAACTAAACTCATATCATATAAGCCTCAGAAAGTGGAAACAGCGCGGATTGTCAAATAACACGGATACGCGTAGGGCATAGATTGACAGAGAATGCTACTGAAGTGAGCGCCGATCTCGACAAATGTTAATACGATGTTGCTTAAAGCTCAAGTTCTAACTGTATATCAAGTAAATCAAGTTACTGGGAAATAACATGACTTCGATATACCAATTTCGAGCAGCGGTGGCAGAGGGTGATATACACTCAGTGAGAAAAATATTGGTACATACAAACAAGTGGCTGCGAATGAGATTTGATGATGGGAGGACAGCTTTGCACATTGCAGCTTTGTATGGTCACATCGACATTGTAAACTGTCTGATAAGTCAGGGCGCTGGAGTGGGCGTTGTAGATCACAATGGGGAGACAGCATTACATCTGGCGTCTTCCAATGGGCACCTTGACATAGTGAAACATCTGATAAATGTAGGGACTGACGTGAATCGGCGGAGAAAAGATGGAAGAAACGCACTACATAATGCATCGTATTATGGCCATCTTGGCACAGTAAAATATCTCATAGATAAAAGAGCCGACTTGAATCAACCGGATACCAATGGAAATACGGCACTGCATGATGCATCATACAATGGCCAGCTTGATACAGTCAAATATCTAATTGATAATGGATCCGATATGAATCTGCCAGGTAGAAATGGACGTACAGCACTTCATGATGCATCACAAAGTGGTCATCTTGACATAGTCATACATCTCATAGAAAAGGGGGCCAACTTAAATCAGCAGATTAATGGTGGGCGCAGCGCACTACATCTTGCATCACAGTATGGTCATCTTGACATAGTCAAATATCTCATAGATAAAGGAGCCACCTTAAATAAGCAGGTAAACGATGGAAGCAGTGCACTACATCTTGCATCACAGTGTGGTCATCTCGACATAGTCAAATATCTCATAGATAAAGGGGCCGACTTGAATCAGCAGGTTAATGATGGGCGCAGCACACTACATCTTGCATCACAGTGTGGTCATCTTGACATAGTCAAATATCTCATAGATAAAGGAGCCGACTTGAATCAGCAGATGAATGATGGGCGCAATGCACTACATCTTGCATCACAGTGTGGTCATCTTGACATAGTCAAATATCTAATAGATAAAGGGGCCGACTTGAATAAGCAGGTAAACGATGCAAGCAGCGCACTACATCTTGCATCACAGTATGGTCAGCTTGACACCGTCAAATATCTCATTGATAAAGGAGCCGATGTGAATCTGCCAGATAGAAACGGATGGATAGCACTGCATGATGCATCACACAATAGTCATCTTGATATAGTCAAATATCTAATAGATAAAGGAGCCGACTTAAATAAGCAGGTAAACGATGGAAGCAGTGCACTACATCTTGCATCACAGTGTGGTCAGCTTGACACCGTCAAATATCTCATTGATCAAGGTGCCGATATGAATCTGCCAGATAGAAATGGATGGATAGCACTGCATGATGCATCACACAATGGTCATCTTGACATAGTCATACATCTCATAGATAAAGGAGCCGACTTGAATAAGCAGGTGAACGATGGACGCAGCGCACTACATCTGGCATCACACTATGGTCAGCGTGCTATTGTCAAATATCTCATAGATAAAGGGGCCGACTTGAATCAGCAGATGAATGATGGGCGCAGCGCACTACATCTTGCATCACACAATGGTCATCTTGACATAGTCATATATCTCATTGATAAACAAGCCGATGTGAATCTGCCAGATAGCAATGGACGTACAGCACTTTATGATGCATCACAAAGTGGTCATCTTGACATAGTCATACATCTCATAGATAAAGGGGCCAACTTAAATCAGCAGATTAATGGTGGGTGCAGCGCACTACATCTTGCATCACAGTGTGGTCATCTTGACATAGTCAAATATCTCATAGATAAAGGGGCCGACTTGAATCAGCAGGTTAATGATGGGCGCAACGCACTACATCTTGCATCACAGTGTGGTCATCTTGACATAGTCAAATATCTCCTAGATGAAGGAGCCGACTTGAATCAGCAGATGAATGATGGGCGCAGTGCACTACATCTTGCATCACAGTGCGGTCATCTTGACATAGTCAAATATCTCATAGATAAAGGGGCCGACTTGAATAAGCAGGTAAACGATGGAAGCAGCGCACTACATCTTGCATCACAGTGTGGTCAGCTTGACACCGTCAAATATCTCATTGATAAAGGAGCCGATGTGAATCTGCCAGATAGAAACGGATGGATAGCACTGCATGATGCATCACACAATGGTCATGTTGACATAGTAAAATATCTAATAGATAAAGGAGCCGACTTAAATAAGCAGGTAAACGATGGAAGCAGTGCACTACATCTTGCATCACAGTGTGGTCAGCTTGACACCGTCAAATATCTCATTGATAAAGGAGCCGATATGAATCTGCCAGACAGAAATGGATGGATAGCACTGCATGATGCATCACGCAATGGTCATCTTGACATAGTCATACATCTCCTAGATAAAGGAGCCGACTTGAATAAGCAGGTGAACGATGGACGCAGCGCACTACATCTGGCATCATACTATGGTCAGCTTGCTATAGTCAAATATCTTATAGATAGAGGAATCGACTTGAATCAGCTGGATACCAATGGAAATACGGCACTGCATCTGGCATCATACAAGGGCCATCTAAACACAGTCAAATTTCTCATAGAGAACGGAATCGACTTGAATCAGCTGGATACCAATGGAAATACGGCACTGCATTTTGCATCAGGCAATGGTCATCTTAAAACAGTAAAATATCTCATAGATAAAGGAGCAAACTTGAATTACCAGAGGAACGATGGTAGAAACGCACTACATTTTGCATCATACTATGGTCATCTCGACACAGTCACATATCTCATAGATAAAGGAGTCGACTTGAATGAGTCGGATACCAATGGAAATACGTCACTGCATATTGCATCACTATACGGTCATCTTGGTGTAGTTAAATGTTTGGTTAACAAAGGAGCCGACTTGAGTATAAGGCGACATGATGGTAAAACATCGCTACAACTTGCGATTGAGAACAGCCATTCCGATTGCATCGCGTGCATGGATCCCGGAAGTAAAGGTATGCCTGAGCAACAAATTGGAGACCAACTGTTGGGTAACACAGACAAGACATTAAACTCTACAGAGGAAATCGCAGAAGGTATCACTCACTTGGGTGAGAAACAATTCTGATTTTCTGAATTTGCCATAAGGGCACAATAAATAAATACTGTAATTTTGAGACAAAGGGATGGTGTGAAACGTTTTTTTTTTTTTTTTCGAAAAGAGGGTATTGAACACTGTTTCCAGAGATTGTGTTCAAATTTCTAATAATAGTTAAGCAACTAGAAATACATAATCGAACCCACCACCTCCAACACTACTTTTCACATTATAACGATGATGGTAATGATAACTAATATACGTTTTCTTGGCCAATTTCGTAGCCTGTTCATTCGTTTTGCTACAAGGGCCATTCAAATTCGCGAAATAAGCTGAAGGCTTAAAACTGTAGTTCAAAAATGTATTTCCTTCATTTTATTTCAACTCTTCGGTCAAGTGTTATAACACTTAGAGCATTCAATTTAAAATGCACGCTATTAGCATTCAATTTCGCCATCGGATTTCACGGAAGTTGATATTACGTAATCATAAATGTTCTCGCTTCATTGAATGACAATTTTACGGAAAAAGAAACACGTTTGAATTCCAATGCAAATAAAACATTTTCGAATGAAGGTTATATGAATTAAAATGCTAAAATTTGAATGACCAAATACAGCTGTGGTGACAGAATGGGCGAAATTGAATGCACTTAAAATGAAATCGTGCTGCCAACTTACGAAATTGACCGGAAATGCTATATTAATATTTACAACGATACTAATACACCCTAGTAATACTCACAATCGAAATGATAATGATAATAACAATTATGATCGTTATTATAATCACCATTAATAAAAGTGTGCATAGCATACAGAAAGTACTAATCATTCAAGCAAAAATAGTATAGCCTAATAATAATATTATTTTAATGCATAAATTAGATTTATAGAATAATGTAAAAACCTTGCCTGCTCTTAAATTAGATATCTCCTCAGGACAATTCAAATCTGCGAGCTTCGATCATCATGGCGGAGAGCTAGAGGTAGAGTCGTATGGCTTAACACTCTCGATTCCTCCCGGAGCTCTTCCGGAAGGATGCAGCCAAGAGATAGGTCTCCAGGTACTGACGGAGCTACCAGACGACTTAGTCTTAGGGGAGGATGAGATGATGGTCAGCTATGGCTTCCGCTGCACGCCCCCGGGACTAACCTTCAAGAAACCGGTGACAGTGACGATGCCACACAGCGCAATCTTGATGGAGTTTAGCAGCAGGAGTGATGTAGCTGTGATGTACACAAAACAAGAAACTCAGGGTGAGTTATTAGAATTGCTATCTAGTAGGCGTGTTAAGGGCCAAAAATATGGGTGTTGACTGCATTTTGGGGTACGATTGTTTTACTTGTGACACATATTCCTTGGAACAAAAGAAAAAAATAATCTAAAGAGACACTCTGTGTCTGTGCAAATTAGGCCTATTTTCCATAATTTATGCAAATTTATTCATGGGAACTGGATATTCTATAAAAATTGTGTATTTATTGAGATATTTGAAGGAGAAACATTTGAAAATAGATTGGTGACCATCTAACCCCTAAAATTCACGATGGCCAACGGCAGCAATGTTACAATTCGCGCGTTTTGTGTTATTGTTGAACTCCACATCTGAATGATATGTCGAGTAAAATCATTACTGGGATGTCAAATCAATTGTTGACTTATCCTTGGAACAAACTAAGAGGATATTTCAAAAGAGACACACAGTTACTATGTAAATTAGCCTCATTTGCATAATGTATATATAATGACACAGGAATGTAATGTATTTTGATATTATCGTCTTCATTGTAATACTTGCATTTTAACATTCCTGTGGCGGCCACATTGGATTTGTGAGACAAGATGACTGCCAATGCGTACAATAACCTGCTAAAAGTGTTTGTTTACTTTGACTTGACCTATTTCATCAATCTGCATAAGTTAAAACATCAATTATTTATACATACGATCAGCGGTCTTTCCAGTTTGCTGCACCTATGTTCTGGAACAAATATCCTTACCATATTAGACAATCCGATACAGAGCATCAATTTTGAGCCAAGTTAAAGGCTTTTTTGTTTGTTAATGAATTGTTAGTTTCTATTAATTTATCTTTGCTCAAATACGCTTCTATTTCTCTCTCTCTTTCATGTATGCGCACTGAGACTTAATTGTAAGATTGCGCTATATAAGAAACGATTATTATTATTATTATTATTATTATAAGACTACAATTTCATAATAAATCACATTTGTGTACTAATGCATACATTATGCAAATTTGCCTAATTTTCATCGATAAAGTGTGCTTCTTTAGATGAATCTTTTTAGTTTGTTCCAATGATGGGTCCAAAATTGATTCAGACATCCAAACAATTGTTAAAATAGACACATCACACATGTTTGTACCATGATTAATTCAAAAGTAAGACAAATTGTACTCAATTTAACATTCCTGCCAACGGCCATCTTGGATTTGAGGGACTCTATGGCTACGAAAGGTTATAATGATCTGCTAGATTGATCCACTGGTCTTGATATACCCTAGACCATCCATTTCCAAAGATATTCTCTCAAGTATCTCAATAAAAAAACAAAAACATTTTCATTGATACATTTGCATAAATATGGAAATTATGCCTAACTTAGGCATAATTATTTGTATAGATAGAGTGTGTCTCTTTGGATGAATGTTCTTCTTTTGATCCAAGGAATATTAAACCACCATTTTCATAGAATATCCCATTTTCATGAATAAATTTGCATAAATTATGGAAATTAGGCCTAATTTGCATAGAAACTGAGTCTCTCATGAATTTGTTTCTTTTGATCCAATAAATATGTGTGCCAAGTAAAACAATCGTACCCCAAAATGCAGTCACGGACCCCTTAACAAGCCTACTAATCATTATCGACGCCATAAATAACGATGGTCATGTTCATCATCATTACGACAATTATAAGCAGCTCTATCAAAATCATCGCTACCACCAACATCGCCACCATCAACATGAGCAACACCACTACATGAAATTGAAATAGAGTAGTTATTCTTTTTAAGAAAGTTTCAAAGAATCTCATTAATTTTAAATTTACCATTACTGGTGTTGCCCTGCAGATGCATCGTGGATCCAAACTACAATGACGGGTGAACCAGGTTGTCCTGTGATCAGTATCAGCCGGAAACGAATAGAGCTGCAAATCACTCATTTCTCTTCGTACTGGGCTGCCTTCTTGACGTGGTACTACGGAGAAAAGCGGATGTCCTTCATCCCCTTCATTCCGATCCACCTGCCGGTTGACCGTATTCCGATACTCCACGTTCACGTGTTTGATACACTCAAAGGATGCTTGAAGGTACGATCTTAACCGATTTGCTATTGGTATGTTTCACATAAGATATTTAGGGTACGACTATAAGGCAAACGGAGTTAATGTAATTGTTCTATGATTCTTTTAGAATGCACGATTACATACAAATGTGAATATTAGTTCTAGGTACCATATATTTAATGTAAAAAAACAAGAATCTTTTCATTTGAGCAGATATTATGACTACGGTACTTGTAGGGGCTGTGTAGTTGTGAACGTCTTCTTAAATTATAATAATTATTTCGATTGTCCTGGTATTTTAATTCGAATCGCATGCTGTAAGGTTCTCGAAACATTCATTATCACAATTCATATCCAGGACATTGAAGAGTTCGAGAAGAAGTTGGAATACAAACCTGCCTACACAGAGGAAATGCTGAACATCAGTTTAAATGATGAAGAAGACCTGAAGATCACTTGCGAACTACACGGAAGAGAAGAAACTGATACACAGGTTTGCATGATTTCCACTTGCATGTCAGACACTTGCAAAAAAAAAGTCTTAAAGGATTGATCCTAAGCTCTGTTAAAATATATGTACCCAAGACGTGCAAAATGGGATGAATAGGGAAATGAAACATTTATAGTCATGATCCTTTTATATCACAGCCTCAGGAGATTAAAGCGGGAGTAAAGCTCTTCAAAATAACTTCAAATGAACCCCTTCTTGCATTCTTGCGCTGAGCCGTCTATCAAAAAAGAATGAGATCTTCATTAGACAGTTAGAATGTCATAGTTTTGTGTAATCACTTGTATAATTATTTCAAATAAGACTAATGTAAACAGTACACGAACATGATAGTCTAGCTACAGGTCTCCATATAATATTAGTGTTAGTATCATACAAGTATCACAAGGTGAGCGTCAATGCGAGTATCACAACGTTCCTACTATAATCAAATAATCTTTTTTTTGACAAGACAACTTTAGGCAAACTTTTATTTTTGTGTCACTTCTCCCGAAAAGGTCATCGAGCATTCGGATCTCAGACGTCTGGTTCGATGGAATGAAGGCTTCTCTCTCGACCTCAACCAGCGAATGGCTGACAGCCGCGTCTACCTCCACATGCAACACACTAAAAAGAGGACCATCATCTTCAGAACGGGATACCCTGGTATGTATGTTTATAATTAGCCTTCAGTCAATGGGAGCTAGCTGACATGATTATCAGCAGGATTTAATCCCTATAGGATTTACTCCCCACAGTCACGATATTTGAAGTAAGAAATAAACATCACTAAGTGGGATTTTCCTTTATAAATAAGACGCCTTAACACCCAACCCATATCGTGGAGCTAGACGCAGTGTAAGTAGAACAACCGTCAGAAGACTAATTTGTCTCTTTATTTTCTTGCAAGGCAGTTTGTTCGCCTCGTCCCGGGTGCCGTTTCGGGTTATTCACTGAGCTGATAGTTTGTGAGTGGGCTTTGCAAATGTCTAGTTCGTGTTGAGTTTGACTCCCTCCCCAGACAGGCACTAATATTTGTGTGTTTATGTTTTACCAGTCTACGTCGATCGTTTAATTGATTTAATTTCTTCTAGACGGCGAAGCATTGGGACAAAACCTGGTGCCTCACCTGAATCTAGTTGCTGATGGCAAGTCATGCAGACGGAAACAAGTACAAGAGGGCTCGGAAGCCGCTTTTCAATCTCGGCACCATGGTAAATAGTTGACAACTAAGTTTTATTACCTCCGCCAAGGAGGTTATGTTTTCGGTCCCGTTTGTTTGTTTGTTTGTTTGTTTATTTGTTTGTTCGTCACCAGGTCTCCTGCGCACAATTTCACTGATATCTCAACCAAGTGTTCGTAGCAGCTTCGTGTTAATCTAGAATAGAACCCATTACATTTTCAAGGTCAAAAGTCAAAGGGCATAATGATGAAAATAAAATCTTTAATAAATTTACCTCTCGCCATTCTCGCCGATACGTGGACAACAAAATAGGAAATGAGTGTTAGAGTGCAAACAAATTGTAGGTACCATTAGGAACTTCGGGCAGCCTATTTTGTTTGAGGTTATGTTTTCGGTCCCGTTTGTTTGATCGTAGCCAGTCTCCTGCGCACAATTTCACAGATATCTCAACCAATGTTTCGTAGAAGTTTCGTGTTCATCTAGAATAGAACCCATTACATTTTCAAGGTCAAAAGTCAAAGGGCAGGGTCAAGTTCACGCAAACATAAACATTTGAGTTTTGGCGGAGGTATGCACTCCCTGAGTGCACTGCGTCTAGTTAACATTGGTTTAATCTTTTTCAACCTAACTATAAAATCTATTTGATCCTAGTCTTATATACATATATATTAAAGCTGATTAGTTTATTTATGTTGATACATTGGTCACACTATTAGGTTCATAGTGTTTTAACCTTATAAACAGAATCTGTATCCGCACATTACATTCGTTAACAAAAGAGTTCAAACCATGTCTGTCTGTTCTACTACTAGCGAGAGCATGATCGAAATAGTGTACAGGCATTAAGCTTTGCAAACATGCATGTGTGTTTTATTTATTGGAACAGATCCTCGCCCAAGAAAGGAAGAAGTGTCAGACTTTCCACCACGACATCCCGGGAGTTCTCGTAGATCCGAAGGTGACAACTTTGGCGAGGCAGCAGGTGGAAACTCGTATCCACCATCGAAGGAGGGACAGGTGCATTCCTCAGATCAAGTCGTGTCGGAAAACGTTGGAGACATTCCATCGTCATCAGGAAGGGAAAGTTGGATTCTCTCAGATGATGTGACAGCTCGAAGCACCGAACCCCAGAATGCATCCGCAGGTACAGCAGGTCAACTATATGAGATCGGACATCGAGAGCTGATCGGACCTACAGTTGAACACCAGCATCAGGAGGACCGGGTCCATCCAGCAGCGGTATTTCCTTACAACCATGCTGCAAGTGCCATACCTACCCATGTTCCACAAGGAGGCATACATCAGCAATTTCTTCAGACCAACCTAAGTGGGAACGTTTTTATATTCAACCCACCTGAACAAGTTGCGAGATGCATCGCACAGCCCCGTGTAGTCCCACACGGTCTGCGACAAGAGCTGAGCGCTAGGTTGAATCGACGCAGTTTGATAGGTAACGACTGGAACTGCCTGGCCGAGGTGCTAGGTATGGATAAATACATTGCAACCATCGAACGGGAGAGAGATCCGACCGAAGTGTTGATTGGTATCGCTGAGACAAAGATGAAGATCAGAGATCTAGACCATCTTTCGGAGATCTTTCGGCAAATAGATCGCCTGGATTGTGTAAAAGTTGTGGAAGAATATGTCACTTCGACGAGACAACAAAGTGAAGCAGATGACGCGTCGGATACCAGCAGTAATGCCGGCGATGATGATCTTGTCGATAAGGACTAGGCCTGTTTGAGAATAAGTACTGTGGAACCTCGGTAGTTGTTTCCATATCAGCCATCTTCACACGTCATAGTAAGACATAATATTTAGAGATTTGGCCTGCAAAATTATCTTGTAGATCTGTGACCATCGTGGCGGAGAGCTAACGGTGCAGTATTATGGTGTCACACTCTCGATAACTCCTGGAGCTCTTCCGGAAGGATCCAACCAAGAGATAGGTATCCAGGTCTTGACAGAGCTACCAAACGATCTAGTTTTGGGGGAGGATGAGATGGTGGTCAGCTATGGCTTCCGCTGCACGCCCCCTGGACTAACCCTCAAGAAACCGGTGACAGTGACGATGCCACATTGTGCGATCAAGCTGAACAAGTTACACCACACATCCCACAGCCCCGTGTAGTCACACACGGTCTGCGACAAGAGCTAGGCGCTAAGCTTAATCGACGCAGTGTGATAGGGAATGACTGGAACCTCCTGGCCGAGGTGCTAGGCATGGATAAATACATTGCAACCATTGAACTGGACATATATCCGACCGAAGTGTTGATCGGTATCGCCGAGACGGAGAGGAAGATCACAGATCTAGACCAACTTGCGGGGATCTTTGATACATTATGCGCCTTGATTGTGTAAAAGTTGTAGAGGAATACATACTTTTGACGAGACAACAAAGTGAAGCTGAAGCCACCCCTCTCTGATGCTAGCAGTATTGGTGGTGATTATGAACTTGCCGATGAAGAAGAGGCCTAATGAGATTTTGTTTGACGGCCATTCATTGGTAAAGACTGTATTGTCACTGCCGGAGCCCGGGCATGGAGTCAGTTGGCAGAATGTCATTCTTCTTGTTTTATCTCTGTTCAAACAATGTTGATGTTTCCTCAAAATAATATTGTATGAATTTGATGTCCAATATGATACATTTCCCCTCATGTATTGTCTTTGAAAAAAGTTACTTTTGGTGCAGGGGCTTCAAGTCACACGACTGCATTAATGAGCGCAATGTATTCGTTCGATAATTATGCAAGCATTAGTCCTGCATGTTGTGTAAAGTGCAATTATATATCTGTGAAGTGCAATAGGGTATCTAAAGGATACTTTTAATGTGAAAAGGACAACATTATTAGTTAGTATAAGGATGTAATGGTTTCAATTTACTGTTATAGATGAGATTTTATGTAATTAAGATTGATTTAAAGGTTGGCTGACAAGAAAACTACCTAAAGATTGTGTTTTACTGTATCTAAGGTAGATTGTCATGAAGATTACTAATAAAAACATATTTTCCGCGTCGGAAAACCCAGTAAAATAAAAAAAAAATCAACTTTTAAATTCACTTTAGTAATCCCCGTAACAAAATTTAGTCCGGGCGAAGAAAAATGACGTCATCTTTGTGACGTCACATGCAGGCAATCGCAGTATAGCTCGGTCATAGACGTACACGCTTGAGTGCAATACTCACGTTGACAGAGAGATATTATTTCGATTTTTTTCAATATTTGCAAACATTTGTTAAAGTTTATATCATGGACGATCTACACTCAGATGTGTTGCTGCAAGCTGCTATAATTAATTTCTTAGGAATTTTCAGTTAAGCCTCAATTTACAAGCAAACACGAGTTTGTTTTACAAGCAAATCATAGGCTCTGCATGTAAACCATGCACATTCCTCCGTGTTGTGGTCTGCTTGTGATGTCATGATCCGAGTTGCACGTGCGCACATTCCCGCTCCGCTATAAATTACTTTTTAGCAGTATGGAACGCCGATGCGAAAACAAGCAAAAAAGTTGCATGAAATTTACCTTTCTTGCCCAACTTAAGGATTTCTTTGAAAAAAGTGTGGAAAAGAGTGTGGTATATCAATATAGGCACATATTTAAAGCTATAAACTTGAATCAAAGCCGGGATTTCACCATACCTTGAAGGTCATGGAAGGTCAAGTGTAAACCTTTTCAACTTTTTGCCCGAATACAATTATGATTCTGCCGGAATTTGACATGCTTTGGCCCGAATGTTGGCTGTTTTTGCCCCAATATGGCAGTTTTCAAAACATCATGGGGGCTGCAGCCCCCCCCCGACCCCCCCCCCCCCTATTCTCCTGCGCCTATGGTAATTGTTATTTATCACAGATAAACAAAGATATTTGAGAATTCAGTACCGAAATTGGAAATTTAAAATGACTCTACGATGGTATAAACAATTGTTGCCAGTGATCCACTAGTACAACGGGTCCACTCACCAGTTTGGCATTCCTCATTTACAGATTTACCTTGACGGAATTCGAACAAATAGAGAGTATCCAGAAAAGAGCTCTACGTATCATTTTTGGCCAAGAGTACCATAGCTATATACGAAAAGGTAATTTCAATCACAAAAATTACCACTTTGAAGAAAAGATGTGTCCAATAGCCTACAATAAAATGTTCTCAACGGTTGCCCCTTATGAAGTCTGACTCCGTGCACTATATTTCAGTGGACAGCACAGTCATGTTAATGTAGAACCGTTTCTGGAAGAATGTTCTCCCATTCCGTGTGAGCATCATAAACAAGAAATTATCCTGAACTGTCGCATACACTTAATGTCCTTATTTATTAAACTCATTTTGTACAATCTACTATTCTGGACTTGCAAGTTCGTGTCATGTAATCATGGTGTAATGTTTTATTAAATCACCTGCAAGTTTATTTTGTATGATTGAAACTGAAGTATAAATCTTTTTCATTCTCTTGTGAATCAATGAACTCATTATAATTCCTTTTTGTTGTACATTTTTATCGTATATATTTTGTATAATATTGTACTTTATTTGCATTTTTCTTTTAGAAACACACATATTTTTACGCTCATTTAATTAACTTAAATGAAGAATACCAATCTTCACTGTCCAATTGAACTTCTTTTTACTTCCTGCAAGGCTTTAAAAGTTGATACTATCTTTCCGAATGATTGATTTACACAGAGTTGACATTACTTTAATACTTTCTATTGTGTTTTTCTATGTATGTGCCACGTTTCAATTTTGTCATAATGCCTGTATGAATTGATGAAAGTATATATTATATTTCCTAGCAATCGTTTGCAAATTTGTTGTTTATTTCTGTGTACCGTAATTTGAATATCATTTCTATTGTTTATTTTGTGCAATTTTGTCATTATGCATGTATGAATTTGTAGATATAAGTATGTATAATATTTCATTGCATTTGTATTTATATATCAGATATTTGAGCGATATGTTGTATAATTCTTTTTAATTTGGATGGTATTTGTAATGTTTTTACTCTGATTGTAAATTATATTACAATTCAACCTTCTGAGCTATAATTATTCAATAATGAACCATGAATTGAATGTAATTGATTAAATTGTGGCAAAAAGTAAAACATATTTCAAGGGAAAAACAACATTTATAGTTAAAGGGACTAAATAACATTGTCCAAATCTTCAAAATCCAATTGAAATTCTAGCGGTTCCATCATACCTTGTTGTACTCTTATTAACAACAAAAAAGCATGGGACAGGTTTCGGTTTTTCAAATTTCCCTACGTTAAAAAGATATTTACGATTGAAGTGTTCAGATGTCAAATTATCCAATTGATCGTCAGAACTGTGTACAAAGTGAGTGCAATGAGTTAGTGAATGTCAATTTGCTTTTTTGCTCATTTAACATGTTTAACTTGAAATGTTCACACAACACCCAGTGGATATATCAAATAACAACAATATACATTGTATCAACCACTCATCGCTTTATGCACATGTCAACACAGTTACTAGATCCCTTTAGGTAGTTTTAACCGTCATTTGACTTTTTAAATTCTAGTCTTGACAATATACATGAACGTAAGGTGCTCCATTAATACATGTGCATATAAAACTGTAGTTTCAATTCAAATCATCATTGTGAACTCCAGCTATCGTATTAGCCACATAAAGCATCATGTTTTGAAATTGAATTTGATGTAAACTTATGTGCAATAATCTAAATCTTTGTCGAGAAAATGTGTATATTTATACGGGTGCGGTTCGTTATTCCGAAGGCTCGTTATTCCGAACACACACATGTTGTATACATGACGGTTCGTTAATCTGAAAATGAAATAGGGTTCGTTAATCCGAACATTTTTTGCATTCATCCGAAGGTTCGTTATTCCAAATGTTCGATATTCCGAAGGTTCGTTTATCCCAAAATTAATAAGGGTTCGATATTCCGAAGGTTTGTTTATTCAAAAATGAAATCAGGTTCGATATTCCGACGGTTCGTTAATGCGAAAACGAAATGAGGTACGTTAGTCCGAAAATGCAATAGGGTTCGTTAATCAAAAAAATATATAGGGTGCGTACTGAACCTTTCGGATGAACGAACCTTATTTTATTTTCGGATAAACGAACCTCATTTTATTTTCGGACCAACGAAGATCATTTTATTTTCGGATTAATGAAATCCATTTCATTTTCGAATTAACGAACCTTCGGAATATCGAACCCGATTTCATTTTCGGAGAAACGAACGTTCGGAATAACGAGCTGTACCCACTTATTCCGATATACAGATATAAGTGGATGTAAGGTTTTGTAAATAGCGACAAATGCACATGTAATCGATTTCTTATTTGAGTAAATATCTATACAAATTTAGATTGTTATACGTGTAGTACGCGTTTTTAGACATTATGATATTGTTCGTGTTAATCTTACTATAAATGTGACTAATGTGATTGAGCAAATGAAATTATGCTTGGAATCTGTTTCTATTTTCAACAACATTCTTAGTTAGTATATCATAAACAAGACAATCTGTACATATCTCAAGTGGATGCTTGCACATGCAACCGATTTCATATCTAAGTAAAGATGAAGAGACATTTCCAATGTTTGAATATAAATCACATTCTTGATCATTTTGTATTTAGACAATATCATATCTGCCTTTAAAGAGATTGTTGAGTTTTAGTATAGAGGGCGCTACACAATTTTGTTGTTGTTGAGATAATACAAAACTGAGTATCAAATCCGAAAGAGCATACAATTTTAATGACAGAATAAACTTTATTTGATCAAAATCGGTTCAGAAATGGCTGAAATAACCAAAAACATAATCATTTGTAATACATGTGGGGCCCCACAATTATTAAATAATTTTGAACCAGCCGTAATATTTTTTTATGTCCTCTTTTCAAAAATTGACAAAAAATAGTTGCTGATTATTTCACTATATAATCACTATTTCAACAAAACATCACATGCACAATATTTTATATAAAATGGTTGAAACCGATAAATGTTTAGAGAGCGCCCTTCTGAGTTTTAACAGCTCTTTTTGAATGATAACAGGCTTTTTACTTAATTAGTAATTAGTAATGTTGTATTCCTTTCGAGCATGGTGGAGTTATAACTATTAGCTTGTAATGTAATGGTGCAGGTTTTGGTTACTAAAATTCAGTTTGACCAAAACAGTACTCTCTTTACCAGAACTCAACTATCCCTTTAAGTGACATATCGTGCTATTTATTCGCTTGGGACAATTAATAAACAAATGTTTCGGCTTTAAAATGTGATTCGTTTGATGTAATTTTGGTTATTTCTTTAAAGGGGACCACCAGGCAAAGGACAACACATTATCATATGTTTTGGTGCCGTTTTGTGATATCAAATAGATACCCAACATTTTGCAAAGGGTTGTGTAATTCATAAACAAAGCAATTAATTTCCACCACTTACGGAACCACTGCTATCTCCTGGTTCCACACGGGCCAGGCATTTGCGAGTGCGCCAATGCAATTCACGCGTACGTCAATAGAATCCCGGATGATTCGTTCGCTCTGCACAGAGCGCCGCTGGCTCTGCTCGCATAATAGTCTGCGCATTCAGACCGCATGACCGCATGGCTGAGAATGGTGATGCGTTTTCCAATTATATATTTTTTTCTGAAAACATATTTTTGTGAACTTATTGAAGGAATGGAATACTAAAGATGTTACCTTTCTATAATAAGATTATTATTTTGGGGTGGTGGTACCCTTTAAGCAATGAAATGTTCAACTTTCCGATCTTTCATTGTAGCAATGTTTAGCCTATGTGTTATAATTACACTGTTTTTTTAAAATTACTTTATACGCAGTTAAATCTGTCACTGTGAATTATTTATGATATGTGTGGTGTATATGACCGCAATACTTTATTTATCAAGCACTTAAAATCATATCACAATGAAATGAAAGTACAATATCCTTCACAATGTGTGTATTAGGGGTAAAACAAAAAAGGGGGCAAAACAACAGCAGAATTAAGGATTTTGTAACAATTTACATCTTTTGTCAGCATTTAAGATGTTTGAGCGGATTATATCAGTCAGTCAGTCAGTCACTTATATCGAATGTACCCCTGACCCCTGATTGGGCCACCACTGACAGGATGCTGCCATGGAGCTTGTTGACGCTATCAAAGGAATACTCAAAGAGGGGGGATACCCCCACCACACCCCTCCCCCCCCCCCCCCCCAACACACACACACACACACACACACACGCACACACGCACACACACACACACACACACACACACACACACACACACACACACACACACACACACACACACACACACACACACACACACATACACACACACATACACACACACACACACATACGCACCAAGGGTGAATTTCAGGGACCGGTCGCGGGCACAATTTAGACCGTACTTTCAGGGACCGGAAATGTTCTATACGTGCATTATGCGGACCGGGCGCGACAGTTAGGAATGTGTGTATTATGCAATGCATGGACCTATAGTAGGCCCGGAAATGTTCCAGATGCATTATGTGGACCATATTATGTGTACGTAAGTGTACCATACATCGCATCCGGAGGGTGTTTCACAAAGAAATTATTTGTCATCATGACAAATTTGTCATCATGACAAATTTCAATTGTCATCATGACAAGTTGTCATCGTCCATAAAAATGCGTTTCACGAAGCTCATGACAACTTGTCATCGAAAATAATTGTTTTAATCTAATTATGGACGAGCCTGAAATCTGCCAATACAGCAAGAAGCCTGCAAGAACCAAATGATGGCCGTAAGTTTTTATCTTATTTTGTGTTTAATGTGTGATTGTGAGTTTGCATGCTATGTTATTCAGCTATTATATGTCATTGTTATCAACCTTACATATTATTTGTTGACAAACTATGTAGAAAATTGTTATATTTCAATGAAACCCTTCGATTTGTTTCACGAGAATTATTGCGTGAATTGCACTAGAGCGGTTATCGAGATCGCACCCCGCCGAAACTCTGCGGTGGCTACTATGTCCAAAACCCCGTCTCCCTGGCTATAAACGCGAAATAACATTAAACCTCCTTCACTCCTTGACCTTGTCCTTGCCCTTGATCTTACTCGAGTAAGACTAAACTCTAAAATTTAACACCTTTCTTTGTCATAACTTGCAGCCATGATATGGTAGACTGTCTCTGGTCTACAATTACAAGCCTTGCCCTTGTCAAAGACTTTGACCTTTGTGTCGCTGTCGTGAGTTTGCAGAACGCCAGCCTAAATTATGCTAATAATTAATCATTTTAATATTATTATAAATTGATATGCCACGAGTATAGCCACTAAATAAGGGTTAGGTTTATATGTTATAATGGTATAGCATGCAGTGGTGGGGCCTAATACACAATGTTAATTGTTATGTGATGTAAAGTGTAACTTGGCGCTAGATAAAAATGACAATTTTTCGCTCCATTCCAAATCAAAATACGTGATTTCTGCACCACCTCGACTTCTCTCCAAGTCGTATCGCGACTTGTGACGTTGTGTTAATTAGCCTTTGCACTATCATATCAGTGGCAGCACGCGCACGGCTAGTATGCTCCCCAGGTAGTTGAGATTATATACCAGTGACAGTTTGTCACTTTAAAAAAACGGCGAGTGCATGTGCACTCCCATGCAGGATAGTCATACACAACTAGCTTGATGCGTTGACTGAAGTAAGCGAACAAAACTAATTCAATACACTAAATCCTAAAATAACGTACAAGTTGAAGTAGTACTAGTAGTAGACGGAAGTACTAGTACACATTTAATTCCTATTTGAGAATTTTAACAGATATGATCATTAGACAACATACAATGCTAGTTTTATTTCAGTCATAAATTATTGAAATTCTGATGTGTATTTTTATTGTTCTATTATCTCATTCAATTTACAGGAATCAAGCCGAAAATCAAATCTTTCTACAGAAGATATCAAGATTCTTGCTAATTTTGTCAGCGAAAATTATGATGACATATTTGGGAGAGCAGATCGGCCACAGGTAAGCAGGGAAAACAATGATATGTATATCAGGGACTACTTTTTAAGCTTGCCTGCACAAAAATTGATTTAAGTTAAAGGAAGTTTATTGGGCATGGAATGTCTTCTACAACATCTGTACATTGGACATTAGATATTTAACTTGTTTAACTTTTTCTTTGTAGATCTGTCCATCCATTCTTACAGAACTATGCTACTTGGAACTAAATCAAATTATAACATTAATCATTGCACTTGACATGCAGAACATAACTTGTATTTTGTTTGATTCATCTGATTGTGTATAGATTTATCTATTTATGTATTACAGATATTGATATTGACTGAAAATATACGTAACTGCCCATTTTTAGCTCATCCGGCCCGAAGGGCCCGATGAGCTTATACCATGGCGTGGCGTCCGTCGTCCGTCCGTCCGTCCGTCCGTCCGTCCACAGTTTTCAAAATGCTTCTTCTTCGTTATTTTTCAACCGATTTTGATTCTGATTGTTTCATAAGATAGGGCTAGGAGGGGGATTTAAAACTTCTACACAGAATCGTGAACTTCATTATATATGCTAATTTATGCAAATTTATTCGAAATCACAAAAAATGCTTCTTCTCCTTCATTTCGTGACCGATTTTGATTTGGTTTGCTTTATCTGGTAGAGCTAACTTTGGTACACTAAACTTCTACACAGAATTTTGAAATTTGTCTCCATTAATTAATTATGGTAATTTTTTATTTATTTATTTATTTATTTATTTATTTATTTATTTATTTATTTATTTATTTATTTATTTATTTATTTATTTATTTATTTATTTATTTATTTTTATTATTTATTTATTTATTTATTTATTTATTTATTTTTTTTTTTTTTTTTTTTTTTTTAATGTCCCTTCTGGGGCATCAAATTTATATTTTTTTCACTCTATTTTTTTTTAAATTAATTTTTATGTCCCTTCCAGGGCATCATATTTTTATTTTTTGACCAGTTGAAAAGTGTACCACATGACATTTGCGATATTTGATGTTGCGAGATGCCGGATGAGCGCTACGTCATTGACGTTCTGGTTATTAATGTTAACATTGTAAGTGTAACATTTGTATTTTTTTCTTGACAGAAATACAAGCTTGATAGTGGCTGAATTGCTGGCCATTGGAAGTTCTGATCCAAGATCATACATCATGTACCTCTCTCTGTTCATCAGGCCCAACTTCCCAGCCCACTTTCTTGGCCCCAATCTTTGGTAAGAATTAAAAATTAAATGTTTTACATTTACATGTTCGTCCGTCCGTCCGTCCGTCCGTCCGTCCGTCCACAGTTTTCAAAATGCTTCTACTTCGTTATTTTTCAACCGATTTTGATTCTGATTGTTTCATAAGATAGGGCTAGGAGGGGGATTTAAAACTTCTACACAGAATCGTGAACTTCATTATATATGCTAATTTATGCAAATTTATACGAAATCACAAAAAATGCTTCTCCTTCATTTCTTGACCGATTTTGATTTGGTTTGCTTTATCTGGTAGAGCTAACTTTGGTACACTAAACTTCTTCACAGAATTTTGAAATTTTTCTCCATCAATTAATTATGGTAATTTATGCAAATTTATTCCAAAAATCACAAAAAATGCTTCTTCTCCTTCATTTCTCGACCGATTTTGATTTGGTTTGCTTTATCTGGTAGAGCTAACTTTGGTACACTAAACTTCTACACAGAATTTTGAAATTTGTCTCCATTAATTAATTATGGTAATTTTTTATTTATTTATTTATTTATTTATTTATTTATTTATTTATTTATTTATTTATTTATTTATTTTTATTATTTATTTATTTATTTTATTTTATTTATTTATTTTTTTAATTTTTTAAAATTATTTTTATTTTTTATGTCCCTTCTGGGGCGTCAAATTTATATTTTTTCACTCTATTTTTTTTAAAATTAATTTTTATGTCCCTTCCAGGGCATCACATTTTTATTTTTTGACCAGTTGAAAAGAGTACCACATGAAATTTGCGATATTTGATGTTGCGAGATGCCGGATGAGCGCTACGTCATTGACGTTCTGGTTATTAATGTTAACATTGTAAGTGTAACATTTGTATTTTTTTCTTGACAGAAATACAAGCTTGATAGTGGCTGAATTGCTGGCCTATTGGAAGTTCTGATCCAAGATCATACATCATGTACCTCTCTCTGTTCATCAGGCCCAACTTCCCAGCCCACTTTCTTGGCCCCAATCTTTGGTAAGAATTAAAAATTAAATGTTTTACATTTACATCACAGTCATACATTTAAATGATAACATGATAACATGGATATTTCCATATATTAGATGATGGTACAAACAGCAGAGATTACCTGTGAACAGTCATTGTTGGATATTTCATAATTCATTTTTTGTGTTATGTATCTTAAGTCAGACCATTTACATTTATTTGCCAAGGGTTACTTTTCAAGCAAGCCTTCATGAAGAGAGCATGCTAGAATTGTTTTCCAAAATTATGTAAATTTATAAGGGCTCTTTTTGGTATTTGGGGGAGCTAAAGAGCCCTTTGTTCCCCTCTCCTCTCCCATATTTCTTCCTGCATTATGCATATTGAATATAATTATGATACCGCATTGGCTTTTGATTTAAATATAATATCTCCTTTTTTAATTTCTTTTTAAAATTAGAAATGCTGAGATTCTGGGCACATCACGTTGATCTGTCATAAAGACCAGTCATCGCAACTTGCAGGTCCATCCAGGCACGCATGTATGTTGAACTTCAGAAGGACAGTCTTCGAAAAGGTGTAGAGGTACATTATTAGAGAGACATTTGACACTTTTGTTATTCTAAACTTTTGTATTTTAGTTAATACAATACACGATTTTATTCTATAAGCTCACAATTTGTGTCAGATAACAGGATTAAAATGCTATGCTGAACATGTACAAATACATGTTCTCTATTGCCTAGTCCCAGACGTTCATTTAAATGTTTGTTATTAATTTGGCCGTTTATAACCAGGTAAATTTGAAAGTCCCGACTAACAGGGTTTCCCTGTACAGAGAAATGTGAATGCCTCAGCCCCCAAGTAATGTTGGTTAAATCCAGGGGCGTCGATCCTGGGGGGGCAGGGGGGGCGGTCGCCCCCCCAATGAAAATATTGGGGGGGGGCGAACATATCATTTTGCCCCCCCAATAATTCCGAAAATGAGGAAGAAAAAAATCAAGTGCTATAATGCCAAAGAGGGGTAAGACACATTTATCAATAATTTATCTTAAAAATAGCCGTTTTCTAGTTTGAAAAGGACTGTAAATCTCGTTTTTGCGGCGCGCTTCGCGCGCATACAGTTTCATTTGGGTTGCGGGAACTCATATTTCGAAATGTGTTGGGCAGTGTAATTTTTTTCTCAAACGCACACCTCAAACGAAGTTATTTAAACCCTCATCTATACACGTATTCGGTTACGGAAACTTAGCCCACCTTCACAGAAGATAAAATAATCTGAAATATAACTTTCAGTCAATTCGGTCCATACGCGCTGAACTTAAATCATATTGGAATAATTATCATGTCCCCCAACATTTGAAAGTGGTGAAGATTGTCCACCTCCCTTTGTCATAATGTATGTTTGGTTCCATACTTATATACTTCATATTACGTAAAATTTCTGTCTCAGGTGTGCACCAAATTGCACAATTTCACGCCCCAAAATACAAAAGCTCCCCTCCCACACCCTCCCCCGCTCGGTCTCAGTGGTCACTCTGGATTTTTCTTCTTCAAATTTCGCCCCCCCAATATCAAAAACGGATCGACGCCCCTGGTTAAATCATAGTTGAATTTAACAAAGATTATCATTCACTTTATACAACCCTGTTCCTTATTTGCTTTTTCTGTTGTTAAATTTTTTATTTTGTAGCTTGTTTGTTATTTTGTTTAATAATAATTATTTTTAGTTAAACCAATCATTGACAAGTGTCCACAAATTATTTGCCTATATTTAATTACAGTGTTTAAAGTAATTTTTCATAATTTATTCTATGAAAAAAATATTGTGAACTGTAGGAGATTATGATAATGAGCAATTTCTTGGATAATATCCAAGGTCATTAGCAGTTTACTTGATCATTCCATACAGTCTTCCAAGATATGCTAGACTAAAATTAATAAAGCGGCAGGGTGATATCTTTATGAATTGCATAGTTAACATGCAAAATGTTGAGCTCGCTCTTTCCTTTGTCTGCTGATTGCATTTAATGGGCACTATTTTGTTTATTTTTTCTTCATCTGCAGATACTGGCCACTGCTGTGCAACCTCAGGACATAACTGGATGGGATGAGCTTATAGGGACTCGCTTCACAGTCTGAACATCAGACTAGCCATACATGTACAACAAACCATCGATACCAGCTTGGTAAAAGCTAGACCGATGTTAACAAAACAACTTGGAACCACTACCTTACTCTGGCCTAGCGTTTACTTTCGCCCAGATAACTGTCTCTTTGTTCCAAGCTCTCTTCATGTCAGGAACATTGACTTTTGGCAAAACATCACTACTCTCTTTCTACCGCTCATCCAAAGAACACCTTAATTTGCCTTCTACCTCCTCTTTGACATCACCATGTGCAGTTACCATCTGACTCACATGGGCATCGACAACCATGGATTGTAAACGGGGCTACAATCCATGCCTCACTCACACACCTATAATAGGGGAGAGTCCGCCGACCAACATGGGGCGTTAAGCCATCACCTTTTCATCAACCTCTTCATCCACCGAGCTATTCGGACCTTTTATAAATCTTTCTCCTCTCGCAGAGATGACACTTTTCTGCATGCAAAACTTCCTACAATTCTTTTGATCGCCATTTTCGTTTTTGTCTACATGGACACGTGTAAGCACCACACCTTCAGACTTCCAGGCCTCGCTCATCTCTCCACGGCACACGTCGGAGTCATCGCCACGCCTTCGCTCCACATCGTGTGTGCTGGTTCATCCATGGGACTGAAATGATATATCGGCCTTCTCTTCACGCGTCTTCGCGTTCATCACCTTCATCATCATCGAACTCTCGTTCTCATCTCTTCCGCGGACACGCATTTCATTCAGGCCAACTGAATGCTCAAATTAATTACCATGGACTTTAATTATTCACGTGCAATACATCTTTTGGACATTTGTTTTATACACTTTAATAATGACGTCAACCAAATTCTATATCACTTGTGCGGACATTCCTTTTATTCAATCGTTGTACTGTATTATTTCTATTAGTGAACCTTGTATTGGGTGCTGGTGACCACCGTATGTGTTTGCATCGGTTACAGTCCGTTATTCCGAAGGTTCGTTATTCCGAAGGTTCAGTTATTCCGAAGGTTCGTTATTCCGAAGGTTCGTTATTCCGAAGGTTCGTTATTCCGAAGGTTCGTTATTCCGAAGGTTCGTTATTCCGAAGGTTCGTTGATCCGAAAATAAAATCGGGTTCGTTATTCCGAAGGTTCGTTATTCCGAAGGTTCGTTGATCCGAAAATAAAATCGGGTTCGTTATTCCGAAAATTAAATATAATACTATAGTTTGTGTTTTGTTTATTTAATTTACAGCCTGCATTAAGCATACCCCTCCCCCTTTCCCTCCAATCAAACATTTAAGTTTATTTTATCTCTTTATATGAAATTATAGCATTATAACAAACCCAAATTCATTTTCGGATTAACGAACCCGATTTCATATTAGGAATAGCGAACCTTCGGAATAACGAACCCTCGGAATAACGGACCTTCGGAATAACGAACCTTCGGAATAACGAACCCAATTTCATTTTAGGAATAACGAACCTTCGGAATAACGAACCTTCGGAATAATGCAACAAATGTTCGGATTAACGAACCCTATTTCATTTTCGGATTAACGAACACTCAGGTATAGGAAATTTACGTGTTCGGAATAACGAACCTTCGGAATAACGAACCTTCGGAATAACGAACCGCACCCGTTTGCATCAACAACACATACAACCTATCACACACCACATTTCCCCGATATTTGGCCTCACTAAAAGCTGACCACATCAAAGAGGATAAAGAATCGTCTTGTATACTATAATTGTCAGCCTACCTCAAATGAATAGTTATAGGACAATGAAACCCAAGCAAAACATTGCTTTCATAAGCTCTAAGAGATAAGGAGGAAAAATCTCTAAAAATTAGAGCATTATCTGGCAAGATACAATGAAACTGGCTCTTGGAAGGTATATGGTGAACTCAAATTTGCAACGAACTCTGATAAAATATTTTCTTCATATGCACACTTTTCCATTCCCAAAATCATGATATGTTGTGTATCAATGTATTCTACATAACATAGGTTTGAGATCAACCTATATTTAGAGAAAATTAGATGCCTATTTCCAAAGAGCCATAGTTTTTTTTTTGTATTTCTTGACCGATCCTGCTCACTAACAACATCATGTGTGCAGCCATTTTCAGATGTCATAGCTTTTTTGGATTTGTCGTAGGGTATAGGGCTATGGCCCCGTTGCAGAAAGAATATCGGTCGTAACTTTACAGTCGATTTATTGAGTTGTTAGTTTATATCAATTTCAAATGTCCGTTGCAGAAAGGAGGTTTAAATTCAACCGTAAGTGCATTTGACTTGCGCTCGATTTCTTTAGAAAATGCCATTTAAAACATAATTCAACACGGCTGGGATAAAGACAACGACCCATTACCGCGAAATTCAGCGTATTTCCCGCGGAATTTGGCTTGTTATTATGATATGAGACGCGGCAGACAAATCTATCCAGTCCTAGCCTGCTTCGAGTGGTGAGCGGTAAGTACACATTTTACACCTTTTACAAAGATAAATTAATCGGCATTGATATGTAGTGTAAACTTACCTTATTATGTTGCTATGTAATGATCTTAACTGTTGCTCATTTTGTATAGAATCGTCATTATGCTAGCATAATGGTATCTCGAATGCAGATTCGCAACGTATATTATTACAATGTTACCCCATGTGTTGAAATCCATGTTAGTACATAGTATCCATATACCATTTCCAAACTCGAAACTGTTTCTGTGATTTGTGAACTCATTTTTATATGGGAATAGGAAAAATTGTACCTGAACATCAGAGACATCTATGAAACCTGTTTTAATTAATTATTTGTAGATGTTGTATTTGATATATGGTCTATCTTTCAAATATTTGCCAAATACATGTATGACAAATTGTCTTATGAATATGTGTAAAAAATAAGTTAAACTTTTAAAGCAAAACTGAAATACAAAATTTTAAAAAAGGTATACATGCCATGGCCATCAAGGGCAATGCAAAGATGAAATTTGGGCGCTTATGTGGTTTCGTACTCCTTTTTTGGGTTTTTTCCAACGCTTCATTCGTCTTTAAACTCAACTAAATTAGTTTGTATTATATTATATTACTCACTGCACTTTGACCTTATCCCTCGATGGTCTGTTGTAATATTTTGGTCAACATTTAAGCCCTCTTTTGGGCGACTTTAATCAATGGGTTTTTGCCGCAACGGCACTAGCTTTGCGGTCGCAAAAATTGAAATAGCGGGACTTCGCGAGCAGCTATGCCGTTAGCTACCGGTGACATGAACGTGGAGAGAGTACTACTCCTGCGCCCGTGAAGTCCTGCTATTTCGATTTTTGCGACCGCGAAGCTGGTGCCGCGACGCTTTCAAAGCCATCGATTAAAGTTGCCAAAAAAGGGCTTAAATGTTGACCAAAATATTACAACAGACCATTGAGGGATAAGGACAAAGCGCAGTGAGTAAAACTAATTTAGTTGAGTTTAAAGACAAATAAGGCGTTGGAAAAGAAAGAAAAAACAAAGGGTACGCAACCACATTAGCGCCAAAATGTGTATGTTCTCAATGCATGAGAATTTACTGGCAGGTAATATCGTATAACATTAAATATTATGGAGGACCAAATTACAAAATTAGCCTCCTAGCTCCTGTGAGTCCATGCACTGATGCAGTCTCAGTCATGTGTTCAAATTTATGTGGTAATTTGCACTCTTTTACTGTACAATTCCACAGTGGTATACAGCCATATAGTCATAACAACAAGTGGGAGAGAGGCAGAATAATCACAGAAGAAATCACCAGAATGGACAGGCTGATGAAAGGAGGAAAGCGAAAGAGAGAGGAGGACATGCTGGAGCCATTTGCCTTGGAGTAAGCTGTCGAGCCACTGGTGTTGCCCCAGGCCAAGCCACAGCAATGGGATAGGTGAGAACTTGACGATCTTACACAAAATGCTTTTTTAAACAAATATTGAAGCTTTTATTTTTCTTTGATACTTATGACGTTAGTTTGTAGTTCAGTTAGCATGAAATAATTATGGGTTAAGTAGGTCACTTGCTAAAAGATAATTTAAAAAATGATTTTGTTGCTCAAAATTAAAATGTTTTATTAGTATGGCATTCTTTACAAAGTCAACGGGCTAACATGTACATGACTTAATTCGTCTCTTTGGGCTCGTTTAAAATAGAATGCTGGTTTATAAAATGTAATTGATTACTTATCTCTTGAACATTCCAGTTTGCAGGTGAGCATGGATTGGATAGCCTGTGATGTGACCAAAACAAATGGTTTTAATTAGTATTATTTTTATCTAGAGCTGTGACAGCTTGTACTGTGACATTTCAAGGTGATAGGTATGTCCAAGACATTGACTGTGGGAACAAAATTATTAATCTGAATGATGAAACTGTGTGTCATTGAATATAGTTTAGGTAACAAGACTAAGTATACTCTATTTTTTATTTTCATGTTATGTATTATATTTCAGCTCATCAAGCAGCCTGGATTTGCGGAGCTAGCTAGCAGATAGAAGACGACGACAGACGGGATCCGCCCTAAGCTGGAGAAGGATGACAGAGCAAGACGGTGTGGCAAGATTGGTAGAGCGTGTGCCTTCCAATGTGAGGTCCCAAATTCGAGCCCAAGGTATGTCACCCGGAAGGATGGAAAGGAGTTACGTAGCCATGTCTGCACCTTGGAGGTTGCCTAGCTGGAATCGTCCCCAGGAAGTGGACAATGTGCACTTTTTGAGCTGACTGGGGTGATGCAACGGGAGCGCCGTGGGGGGGGGGGGGGGGTAGCCAGGAAGTCGTAGACAATTTTCAATGCGGAGATCAACCATTTTCGAAGCTGAGACTACGCTTTTTTGCAGTTTTCGAGGCCAAGACCACTCGACCGCTTAAATTTTGGCTCGAGACCATTTAAAATTTGAAAAAAAAAAAACCAGTCATTTTCGGTCAAAGGGGGGGGGGGGGGTTAAACCCCCAAAACCCCCCCCCCCCCCTCCCCCCTCTGGGTACGCCTATGCGAGCGCTACATTTAAGTAGCCACAATTATTATTAATTGGGGGAAAAGGAGTAAAGGACTGGCATAGTCACTAGAGAATGTATTCATTTCACTACAAAATAATAACATTCTATTTGATGGAATGAATCGAAAGTCATGTGTTGTGTACTCTTTTTGGATTAAAAATTTTAAGAATAAAAATACATGCACTTTGTTGGCCTTTTTTATTCTCAGTCAAGTAAAGCATTACCCTTTGTTTCAATACAGGCCTTTACGATTTAATATAGTAAAACCTTAGTACTGTATAATGACCATTGCAGAGTAACAAGAAAAGTTACCACTGTAATTAGTTTGCTGGTATAGAAAAGTGGCTTCTGAGAAAAGTTTGACTGGATGTTTGTGTGTGTCTGTGTGTGTGTGTGTTTATGTATGTATATATGTGTATAGTCTGTATTGTATGCATGTATGTATGAAATTATGAATCAGTGTGTAACACTGTATGATTATCTGTTTTATGAGGATGAGTTTTATCTGTATTTATGTGCTTGAATGAGTGTGTATGTTGGTATGTTTGCCCATGTTTGTGCCTTGTGAATAATTAATCGTAAGTTACGCCAAAGAAAAATCACCTGTTAAAGTTACGATCAATTTTAAAACTTACGACCAATAGTTACGGTCAATATCGATCGTAACTTCTTTCTGCAACAGGATTGATCGTAAATCTTGGATTGGTCGTAAGTAAGGCCATTTACGATCAATTTTGGGACTTACGATCGATCGTAACTCTTTCTGCAACGGGGCCATATATGACAGATAACTATGACAAATTTGTCGCGACGACAAATTTGTCGTGACGACAAGTCCTTTAAAAGCTTTCTGAAATGGATATTTGTCATCGATGACAAATTTGTCATAGAAATGGAAATTTGTCATAGAAATGGAAATTTGTCATAGAAATGGCATTTGTCGTGACGACAGGTGCTTTGTGAAACACCCTCGTACATCCTTTCTGATTACGTGTAATACTCATAATGAAGTCAGTAAACTAACGATCACGACTGAAATATAGCTAGTTAATTGTGTAGTAATACTGAAATCGTTGTTATATCGTCGGAAGAGTATCAATGTTATTTTTTCGCTGCTCGCGAAGATGTTTGTGCGTCCATATGATAATTAATCATATATTTTCTCCGTATATAATGATAATTTCCGCGTCATCTTGGTCAATTTAAAGGATATTGACTCTTGAATCAGATATCGACTATGTTAATTTATGTATTTATATTTAAGCGGTAGTTCTACACAGTTTTTTATATAGCGCATATCACAAATATGATAGTGCCTAATATTATTGATTGTTAATCATCTATAAGCGCTTTAATGCAATTACATGTATATAATTACCCCTGTAATGATACTTATTGTTATAATATATAGTAAGAGTAATTTGAATTTGAATTAACGTAAATAATAAACACGTTTATACACATACACCGTATAATGTGCAATGTAGAGGTCAGTGATAATGTGTAAACACCGACTTGCCGAGACCGGATTCTTGTGCGGCCTATATCAATTCTGTTATGTAATGAAATTGTATTTTCTCCGTAAATAATGATAATTTTTGCGTCATTCTTGGTCAATTTATAAGTCATTGACTCGTGAATAATATATCTACTATCTTTATGTATTTGTCTGTCTTTACGCGGCAGTTATCTGCGTCACACATGACCCAAATATGTATACGACACACACACTCCGGCTGCTCCGCCTATAAAATGTGTACAAACCGACTTGCAGAGACCGGATTCTTGTGCTGCCCAGATGCACACACTCGGTCCCATTAAATATATTATGTAATGATGTTTTTTCTCCGTAAATAATCATAATCTTTGCGTTATTCTTGGTCACTTTATATAAAAGACATTGACTATTTAATCATATATCGACTATCTTTATGTATTTATCTGTATTTAAGCGGCAGTTATTCGCGTCACGCATAATCCAAATATATATACGACACACACCACCTATAAAATGTGTACACACCGTCTTGCAGAGACCGGATTCTTGTGCGGCCCAGATACACACACCGTCTAATGTGTACACACCGACTTGCAGAGACCGGATTCTTGTACGGCCCAGATAAACACACCGTCTTATGTGTACACACCGACTTGCAGAGACCGGATTCTAATAATAATAATACTAATAATAATAATGATAATAATAATAATCATCATCGTTGTTGTCATGTAGGGGGGGGGGGGGGGGGGGGGGGGATGAGTGGGGCGGGAAAAGCTATTCTTACTTGTATCCTTATTTTGTAAAATATGACAGACGAAAGCGATGAGAAATTGTTTCTTGTTTAGTGATATGTGAAGAGCTGCATTAAAGGGAATTATTCCTCATACACATTTAATCGGGAAGATTGCTATGATAATAATCATAAAAATGATAATAATAACGATAATACTAATAGTCATCATTATCATCATCATCATTATCATCATCATCATTATCATCATCATCATTATTATCATCATCTTCACCATCATTATAGTCATAATTATCATCATGTGAGAGGGGTCATCTTTACTTTTATCCTTATTTCATAAAATACGATAGCTGCAAGCTAAGTTAAATTGGTACTTGTTTTGTGAAATGTAGGAGCGATTAAACTAATAATAGCACCTTTCATCCTTCAATGCACACGTAGTGAAGGAGGCACTCCCCTTTAATACTCCATGAAAGAACAGGAAGTTCGTCTTTGTGTCATTTGTGTAGACCTTTGACCTTTGACTGAAAATCAATAATATCCCTCTGAGATTTACAATGTAGTTTCCTTAGAAAACATGCATCGGAGTATGTCTTACTATTTAAAGCCCGTGTTCAAAGAACTTTATTATGCTTGTTTTAATGCGATAATATAATAACAAAAATATTCGGTAAATACAAATATAATACGGATAGCCGTTTTTTCATTTGTAATATTCGGTGAGTTTATCATCGTCTGAAATGAAATAATAAGTTTTAAATGTGTGAACAAAAATAATTACATGTAACTCTGCATGACTACGCACCCAAAGCACCATCCTTGGCTACGGGCCTGTCATCATCGTCATCATCATTATCATCATCATCATCATCATCATCATCATCATCGTTATCATCATCATCATCGTCGTCATCGTCATCATCATCACCGTCATCGTTATCATCATCATCATCATCATCATCATCACCATCATCATCATCATTAACATCATCATGAAGGGGGGGGGGGGGGGGCATCGGTCTTTAATGTTAGCAATATTTAAAAAATCAGATAGCCGCAAGCCAAGAACGATTCTTACTTGTGATGTGAAATGAAGAAACGTATTCATCGAAAAAAAATGTATACCCAAATCATCTGGGAAGTTTGCTATGATAATTAATATATGATTGATAATAATGATTATGATAATAGTCAGTATCACAGGGCTGGCATATTTGGGGTCCGGTCAATTGCTTTTTTCACAGAGGGCGGGAAATATCGGGAAATACCGGTAATTCCCGCTTTTTAGCTGTAATAACAGGCAAATAGCAGGAAAAATGACTCAAGGTTACGATCCAATACTAAATTTGTACATGTCCTATAAAGATGTATGCATTTTATGTTAGGTGAATCCAGTGGCGTAGCGTGGTCGGACTGATTGGGGAGGGGGGGGGGGGGGGGGGGGGGGGTGGGGGGCACGCAAACTTATTGGGGGCACACCTTATATATTTTTTTTAATATTTTAAAAATGGCCCCTTATGTTTTCAATTGTTTTTTCAAAAATATTGGGATAGCACAGCCCCCCCCCCACCCCCCCCCCCCCCCCCCCCACGGTACGGTAGCTACGCCACTGGGTGAATCATCAAAATACTTAATTATGTATAAAATATAAACAAGAAAAGGTTATTGGGCAAATGAGTGTTATTTATATTGATATGCAAAGGATCCACTTGCAAGACAGTATACAAACAAGGTAGGCATATTTCCCGGATGGTTGGAAATACTGGAGGAAAACCTGGAATTCCTGCCTTTTCAGCAGGAAATACTAGGAAAATATATGTGTCCACATGTGGGACACATGTGGGAGTACAATCAAACAAAATAGTTTTACCTTATTGTTATGGTCGGTGGCGTATAGCAACGGGGGTGGGTGGGGGGGGGGGGACACATGCCCCCCTATTATTAATAAAAACACACTACAAAACATAAGGGGACATTTTTATAGAAAATAAAGAAAGAAATAAGGTGTGCTTCCCCACAAAAAACGTTTTGCGTGCCCCCTCCCCCTCCCCCTACCCCCACCCCCCCCCCCCCCAATCAGTCCGACCACACTACGCCACTGATTATGGTCGAGTGACTAAGACTTTTTAAATAATTATAATTGTCTAGATCTTGAGTGCTAATCACATTTCATATTCCCTTCTTTTTCCATTATTTCACCATTGTTTCTTTGAATATTAATCAATAAATGACATTGCAGATGTTTCATCACATCGGATGACCCCCGCCCCCCCCCCCCCCCCAACAAAATGTTTATAAACCCCTCAAAAAAAGTTCGGAATCTCAAGTTTGATCGATCATATCTCTCGTATTTTTTAATAAGCATATTCGAAATTGGTTTCACAATATAGCCTCATTATATACCTTTCAAACGGTGCATTATGTGTAGTGATTATGCAATTGGGGCGATTGCAGTAGCCCAGAGAATAGGGGGAGGCAGGAAGTGAAATGTCGCAAAATGGCTCAATGCATTTAATTTACAAGTGCATGACTGTGCTGACCAGTTTTTTGAAAATTCACTTTCTATTGAATACTGCCACCCTTTCCATTCATCAAAATCATTGGAATTTGATACCATTTTAATGGAAATTATCTTTTCATTACGATTGCATATTGATCGTAATGATTAGGCAAATGGGTTGTGCGCAGCAAACCGGAATATGGAGATGGGTCGAGTGTGAAATCAGACAAAAAATATGGTGTTGACAAAAAATCAGAGCGTTGCATTTTTTTCGAGCTTTTGGGAGGATTTTTTAGCATTTCAAATGAAATATTCATGATTCAAATTGATATCAACGGAAAGCCCAACAACTCTTCTGTATGAAAATGTGAAATTTATTATGATTTTTGTAAAGGGCGGCTGCAGGGAGATGAATGTGGGGGAGCCTCAAAAGTGACCCATTTCAAAAAGCTCTGATTTGTCGTCGGTGTCTTTTACCATTGTGTGGAGGATGTAATGCGACTAGAATGAGTTGGCCATGAATGAGAAGAATCCAATTGAAAACGCATGAATAGTGACTCATTTGTGCCTTAAAATCAGAGCGTTTTGAAATGGGTCACTTTTGAGGCTACCCTACATTCATCTCCCTGTAGCCGCCCTTTACTAAAATCATTATAAATTTTACATTTTCATACAGAAGAGTTGTTGGGCTTTCCGTTGATATCAATTTGAATCATGAATATTTTATTTGAAATGCTAAAAAATCCTCCCAAAAGCTCAAAAAAAATGCAACGCTCTGATTTTGTGTCAACTCCATATCTTTTTGTTTGATTTCACACTCGACCCATCTCCATATTCCGGTTAGCTGTACACACCCCTTTTGCATATTCCTTACGATTAATATGCCATCGTAATAAAGAGATCATTTACATTAAAATGGTATAAAATTCCAATGATTTTGATCAATGGAAAGGGTGGCAGTATTCAATAGAAAGTGAACTTTTTAAAAAATGGTCAGCACAGTGAGTGTCATGCACTCGTAAATTAAATGCATTGGGCCATTTTGCGACATTTCACTTCCTGCCTCCCCTTATTCTCTGGGCTACTGCAATCGCCCCAATTGCATAATCACTACACATAATGCACCGTTTGAAAGGTATATAATGAGGCTTTATTGTGACACCAATTTCGAATATGCTAATTTAAAAATATGAGAGATATGATCGATCAAACTTGAGTTTCCGAACTTTTTTTGAGGGGTTTAGATACATGGCGCTCTATAAATGCTATATATTATTATTATTAGTATGACAGCATGATTCATATGGATTGAATCATTTTGTCTAATCTTCATTCTGTCTACCGTAATCATAAGTTTTGCTAATATGTATTTAGCTATAATCTACAAATAAGATTAGAAATAAGATTAACAACTCATTAAATAAACAGGAGGGTGTTAGACAAAGTGGAATTTAGACAGTTTATTAGAAAAAGTTCTTTGTCCTTATGCCTAATGACAAACTGGGTCCAAACCAGAATGTTGCAGGATTTATGCAATGTCCACAAAAAAAGAATAAGAAGTTGAAGTGAAACAGTAACCAGATAAGTAAAGACAATACAAATAAATTAAATATTGGGCAAACATTCATATTTTCCGCTTTCCTCATATTTACCGGACGGGAAACTTATTTCCCAGGCGGCAATTCCCAGTATTCACCAGCGGTAATTCCCGCCACCGGTTTTTTCCCGACCAACCCTGCATAAACATCATCATCATCATCATATTATTAATAATTGTAAGACTTATTATGGTTGTGTTAGTAGTATTAAAACATAAATTAATAATAATACTAATGATAATAATGATGAGAAAAATTAATAATAATAATAACAATCATAATCATCATCATCATCATCATCATCATCATCGCCATCATCATCATTATCATCACCATCATGATCATGATGATTATGATCATCATCATCATCATCATCATCATCATCGGTATGCTATGTTACATTTGTTATGTAATCAAAATACTTCTTTTCAAATTGTTGATTTTCCAATGTTGAAAAGTGTCGTTCATATGTTTTGCTGTAATGTGGGATATGTGATATCATAATGAATATGTATACTTTTTCATTTCAACATTATCATGATTATATGATCCCAGCTGTTTTGGATTATGTAAGAGCGATACTACTTGAAGTTGAATAGCACACTCCCCCCTTTCATCCTTCAATGCACATGTATTGAAAGGAGGCGCCCCCTTCCATACTCAATGAAAGAACAGGAAGCCGCAGCTATTGTTCGTGTAAACCTTTGACTAAAAAATCAATAATATCCCCAAAAGATTGACCATGTAGTTTCCTTAGAAAATTTAGTAAATACGGCATATGCATTGAAGTATAAGTTTGATTATTCAAAGCCCGAGTTCCAAGTTACAATTTGTTATGCTTGCATGCTTTAATGCGATAATATAATTTAAAATATATCCGCTAGATTAAAATATAACACAGTTTGCCGTTTTGTCATTTGTACTATTCGGCGAGTTTATCAAAGTCTAAAATTAAACAAAAATAATAATAAGTAAACAGAATGTCTAAACAATAATAATTACATGTAACCCTGCATGACTACACACCTAACCCACCACCCCGTAAGCTACGTAATATCATTACCTATTCCGTAAATTATAAGACTGCTAGGATAATGCTAGGAAAATTAATGCTACGGGTATGTCATCATAAACATCCTCCTCCTCCTCCTCCTCCTCCTCCTCCTCATCATCATCATCATCATCATCATCATCATCATCATCGTCATCACCAACATCATGGGGGGGGGGGGGGGGAGGGGGGGGGGTGGAGTGGCAGCCACTTAATAATTATAATGATGCTAATAATAATACTAATGGAAATAGTAATAATACTCATCAACAAGACCCATCGCAACACTCCTGGCTACGGTCCTTTCGTTATCATTATCATCATCATCATCATCATCATCATCATCATCACTACCTTTGTCCTTCAGCAAGACAATTTATCCACAGTTGCTGCTTTCTCCCCAGGTGTATAACTGGGTACCATGGTCGTGCGTTAATTAGCCTTAGTACCACCATCACTGGCAGCTCGGCTAGTATGCTCCCTGGGGAGTTGAGAAAGTATGCAATATCATTGTGTGGAATTGAAATGTACCTGATGACCATGGGCAATAATAATTAAATAATGATTTAAGCCCTTAGAGGCTCTTTGCAATTTGCGCTTTATAAAAGGCTATTAGTACGTTCGTACATGTATTGCAATTATTAATAATATTGTATTTTATGAAATAAGGCTAACATTAAAGACGGCTTAACCTATCCCTAACTCATCCCCCACCTCCACACTAATGATAGTGTTTTAGATGATGATGATGAAGATTATTATTATTATTATTATTTGTCTTAATACATGATTATGATTGAAATCAACGCAATCTTCCCGATAGGTGTATTACTCAGGTGGAGTATATTGTTTAATGAAATAATAATTAAAAAGTTAAAATGACCCCCCCCCCCCCCCCCACCCAACATTATGCAAATTATGATTAGAATTATGATGATGACCATTATCATAATCGCATACTAACAATAATAATCGTAATAATGATAATCGTCGATGTCGTCGTTGCCATAATCATGGAGGGCGGAGGGAGGAGGTGGAGGGAGGAGGGGAAGGGAGGAGGGGGGGGGGGGGGGGGGCAGCGATCCTTTCTTGCATCCTTATTCTGTTTAATATGAAACCCGAAAGCGAAATAAAATCGTTACTTGTTTCGTGAATTGAGAAGAGCATTCAGTCATCGGAAAGATACATCATGCCCATATCATCGGAAAGTTTGCTGTGATAATAATTATATTAATATAATAGGCGTCATCATCATCATTATCATCATCATCGTCGTCACACATCATCATGAAAATACCATGTAAAGCCCAAGTTCCGTCTGTTTATGCTGGTGTTATTGCAATAGCATAATGATAAATATTCGGTAAATACAAATATAATACGGTTTACTGTATTGTCATTTGAAATTATTCATTTCGTATCAAGTTCTGAAGTAAAAACAATAAAATAACTAGTAAAAAGATGTGTAAAAAATAATTATATGTAACTCTGCATGACTATGCACCCAATGAACCATCTCTTGCTACGGGCCTGTCATTATCATCTTCATCATAATCATCATCGTCATCATCATCATCATCATCGTCATCATCATCGTCATCATCATCATCATCATCATCATCGTCATCATCATCATCATCATCGTCATCATCATCGTCATCATCATCATCATCATCATCATCATCATCATCATTATCACCAATCACCATCGGTCTTTAATGTTATCCATATTTTATGAAATACGATACCGCAAGCCAAGATAGATTCTTACTTGTAATGTGAAATGAAGAAACGTATTCATTGAAAAGGGTCTTTATACCCATATAATCTGGGAAGTTTGCTATGATAATAACTATATGATTGATAATAATGATTATGATAATAGTCAGTATCACAGGGCTGGCATATTTGGGGCCCGGTCAATTGCTTATTTCCCAGAGGGCGGGAAATACAGGGGAATACCGGTAATTCCCGCTTTTTTTAGCGGGTTCAATAAGAGCACAAGACTAATTGGACATACAATGACCTACAAATATGACAAATTGGCACATAGATTTAATGTTCATTATTGTAGCAGCTGTTTTTTTGTCTTTTGTTTAATAATATTTGGTCTAAGTACCAACATCATTTATGATTTGGTCGGGTGCTTATTAGCCTCCAGCACCCGTTGGGCAGTTTGAGCTTGTATGCTCCCCTGGGAGTTGAGACGGCGCACAATATAATTGTGTGGGTTTGAACTGTACCTGTTGTAATAATGCGCCTCTGAATAGGGCACCTAGATACATGGCGCTCTATAAATGCTATATATTATTATTATTAGTAGTATGACAGCATGATTCATATGGATTGAATCATTTTGTCTAATCTTCATTCTGTCTAATCATAAGTTTGGCTAATGTGTATTTAGCTAT